>JAGFPH010004335.1:32044-53253 GCA_018207615.1 Philaenus spumarius | reverse complement strand
AACAGAGAGAGTCTTTTCATAAAGAATTTTTTATAACCGAGCCTCTAGCCAAATCACTGGTAAAACACTGGAATAAATCATTTAAATTCGCAAACTTAAGTTTTATGAAGAATCTCCTTTCACCCCCATATGGTAGATTCTTTCACAAACTTTTTTACGTTTCATAAAACCTTTCTCTTTCTGGCCTTAACGCGTTATAAAAGTGTTGAACGCCTTGATTTCGTGGTTATAAAACTCTTAATTAATATTTAAAGAAAGCTTTAAGTTTTACTCAGCCGTAGTCAGGGCTGGAGCTGTATTTCTGTATGTTTACTCCAGCGAATTGTACTTATTTTTAAAACGACAAAGGTGAGTACGTTATAGCAGAAAATTTATATATTTATTATGTTAATAAAACATTTTCGCTATTGGTTGCTTTGACTTGAATAAATTGTTTTATTATTAGTTAATCTGAAAAAGCATCTTACTGAGTTTGACTAACTGATGTAGCTCACTAAAATTGGATATTTGTACAAAAATAACATCCAACTAACAGTAAGCAATTAAACATAATAATCTCTATATATATATATATATATAAAAGCGAAATACCACTCACTCACTGATTCATTCATCACGATTTCTCAAAAACTACTGAACGGATTGTAATTCAATTTGGTATGTAGCTTCCTCTAGGGCCATAGGTGCTCACTAAGAAAGTGTAT
The DNA here is from genome assembly GCA_018207615.1 of Philaenus spumarius. NCBI lineage: Eukaryota > Metazoa > Arthropoda > Insecta > Hemiptera > Aphrophoridae > Philaenus > Philaenus spumarius. The sequence continues at coordinate 52,549 of JAGFPH010004335.1, read as the reverse complement.
GAAAAATTTCGAAATTTTAGGAGGGGTTTGGGGTGGTCAAATTTACTAAAATCATAATTTCAGAATTTTTATTATTATGACAATAGTGCTTTTATTATTTAAGATATATATATATATAAGCCAAATATTACTCACTGACTGAACACTTAAAAGAATACAATTACGTGAAAAAGACTGAAAATACCAACCACCACGGGCAACGCCGTACGGGTCAGCTAGTAGCCTATATGTTTTTATTTTCAGAAATTTATTTCGTACATATATTATTTTTTTAACAAAATTAGCAGAATCCTTTATTCTCCATTTTGACTTTGTATTTGTAGTACCTAAAATTCGTAATCACCGACACGAAACACTTTGTAAAAAAAGGAAAATTTAATATTTTGCTGAATTGAAAAGAATTATAATTCTTGAAACATTAAACTACCTGAAATGTATGAGGAAATCTACTGAATATCTTTGGTTTTACTTTCTCGCTAAAGTTGATATAAAACAATATAATTGTGAAAGGATAATTTTATGAAATGGTGAAAGGTATAAAAGAATATGTAAAATAACATCATAAACGTTATGAATTTCAGTTGGCAACAGGAACGAGTTATTTTTGACTAAACAAAATAATTGTCCGGCCCAAACGATATTAATTTATTGTGAAAAGATAAGTCCCAAAAATACGAACGAGTCAGTATTTGTAATCTATGTACCAAAAAATACCATTTAATTAAGAAACAATATTTCTGAGTGTATTTGCGCTTAATTTTACTAGATTACAGTTAGAATTTAGTTAATTCATTTTTATAATATACAGTTTTTACAATGTGAACTTTCACTTCTGGTAATTTCAAAGACCTTTTTGAAAACTTAAAAACAACGGATGTCCACCCTAGATGATTTTTCCTTCGGTTTTTTTTCATAAAGGTAAAATGTTTGTAAATTCACATTGTGAATGCAAAGCGATTATTTTGTGTTAAAGATTACATCATTTATGGGCTGGATTTTAACTGCATTTGGCGGAATTATTTCATTCATTTTTGATATACCTCAGCTATATAGTTGACAAACATTTATATTTGTAGTTTTCTGAAAATATACATTTTGAAGTACAAATTTGCACCTGTCAAATACTATTATAACTTATCTATAAAAATAAGCGTGATGCTTCCCTTTTCCGCCAATGTTCATAAATACTAAAGAATTTGTGTTTGAAATAAACATTTAGTCCTACTACATATGAAATGTTTTTTAAATTGTTCACTTCAAGTTTTCAATATATTGTTTTTAATAAACGAGAAATTGCTAAGATACAACGTAATTAAGCAGTCTATATATATACTATAGAGAATACTGATTTATTTTTTAGTTACAAATTATTTAACAAAATGTAATGCTGTCATAGAATACAGTTTTACTTTAGATCCAAAATTGATACTGAAAGAAATTCCTTTAATGTGTATTTAATTAAATTCATTTCATTTTTTTTTTTCAACAAATCTATGAAAATTATTTAGAACTATATGACAATGCATAAACAACATTGATATATTGTTTTGTTCAAAATAACTCTTGGTTTTGTATTCTTACCGTTGTGTCCATCAACCAATTATAAACACTATCCGAATATTGGGAAGTTAAATTATTGTGTTCGGAATAAGCAATGATTTTATGTATTTATGAATAAGTTTAAGAAAATATTTTCTCTGTAATTAATTGCAGTTTGAACAAAAAAAACTAATCAATATAATGCCAATTCATGGTTTGAATTGTTGGTACTATCCAAGGAATCAGTGTAAATCTATTCTTACATTACATCGGTATGAAAACTATGTTGTTTTATATGTTATATAAATTCTAACTAAATTTTTCATTTTTCAGGTTCGTATTTCTTCACCAATAATGCTTTGGAACATCTTTATCAAGTGTTTATTTACGAAACACACTTATCAAAATCGGTGAGTCATTAAACACCTATTACTAACTAGAGTACAGAGTCCGCCAAGCCGTCGCGTCGCCATTGTAGGTTTATATCAGCAGTTAACACTGAGGAACGTAATTGGTTGACGGGCGTTAATAAACAGGCCCAGGTAATGCGAAATTGTTTTATTTATTGCGCTCGAGGTATGCAATTATATATTGTACTAACTAGTTGTGTATTAAATCAAAGTTAAATGATTGCGCATTTAGATTGATATTAAAACGTGTAAGTTATTACTGCAGACACATATTGGTTTACCACAGTAAAGAATGCATTACTTCTTGTTTTGTAGGATTTTAATTTAACCGCCTTAGCTGTTTTTTTTTCAGATATTGTTTTCGTATAATTATAACCTTCATAGTTGGCTAAGCCTGCATGTATTTGCTGATGTTTCCGCTGGTACATAGTGGGAGACCTAAATGCTAAATACAATTAGAGTGTTTTCAAAATACGGTAGATCAACAAATTTCTGAAGAAGGTTTCTTGTATTAAACTACAGTAAAAATTAAACGAAACTAAGAAATAATACGCTGTGAAACCAGAAAATCTGGAATTTTGTATTAAAAAGTGGATAAAATGTTAACTTCACATTTTGAAATCGAATTATTAATGCAACCTTTTACAGTTTTACTAAAATCAAAGACTTTATTGTATATTTCAACCATTATAGGCTCTGAGTTAGTATATTTTAAGGGATAAGTGAAATGGGCTTTTAATGTTTTCAGTAGCTTAAGGATCTGATCCAGTAAAACAGAAGCGACCGGCGACGTTAGCGCTTCGCCCTGTAGCCGTATCTAAACAGTGCAATTTCTTGCAGCTGAGCGCTTTGACATTACAGTAACTCATTTAAAACCACTTTATAAATCCATCTTTTGTAATTGAGTGCTGAAAAAAAACTGAATATTCTTTATACAATTTTGGATCCAGCTTGCGATTTACTTTATATATAAAATTTGTATTTTGTAAGGAAAAAATTTCATACTTGGTACTTAAAAAATGTCAATTACCTGTCAAATGGACGGGATTTAAAAAAAATGTGAATGTCAAAATGGATGCGTATTGTGACTGCGGTTAAAATGAGACCTTGCAAACAATTGTACGATAAATCATAAACGAAATAAATGGTTTTAAATGTATCATTGTTCTTACGGGATACAAATCCAAGATTTCCGCCACTACAACCGCTCCTTAAGGACACCAAGAGAGCGACTATACATCAATAGAAACTAAATTTATTTTAAATTCTGAATTTAAAACTGTTGAATTAATTGTGGTTTAAGTTTACAAATAATCGTTTTCAGAATTGGTAAACTTTAGCCTAAACTTAAAAAATAGGAAATCTTTGTAATGTTTTTGTATTATCTAGCTATCTATATTTTTAATAATGTTCTAAAAGTTTGTTCCGCCAGTCCGCTATTTCTACTGGAGAAAAGTTAAAGGAGTTTGGCTAAAACTGTTGATATTTATACCCAGATACTTCATCAACCATTCAGAAGCCATCTTTACATCCTTACTGAGTAGCAATCTTTTAATATATCTTCCCATGTATTCGGGATAGGCCAAAGTTAATAAAACTTTAAATTCTCTACACAATCCACCAACGACTTATACTTAATATTGACGATTATTTTTCTAATCGATATCTTTTATCCATTCATTTCTAGCCTCTAATAATTATTTGTGTATTGTGGCAATTTTAAATTGCAATTTATTTTGACAAACTTTATTTCCATAGATTTTAAAATAATTATAAAAATAGTAACTTCTATGCTGATGATTACTATAATATTTTTGGACAAAAATATAATTGTATGACTGTGTTATTCCTTTATAATTTTTTGTGTAACGGTTTGTAATTTAAAACGGTTTGGTTTAAGGAAAAATACGCAACATTTAAAACATTCAAATTGTACATAAACGATGTGGCCAATGTTACATTTTAATCCATAACGGCAACCTAAAGTCCATATAAATTAAATATTAAAATAATTATACAATTTAAAATTAAATATAATCATAAAACAAAACTATCAAAAATGTCCTGTCAAAAAATAAAATGAATCCTTATTACAAATCTGGCATACAAAATGAAAGCTTCAAATTTAGGTGTAACCAGACTTGATAACAGAACCTTCTAAATTTAAATATTTAAAAATGCAACCATTACTCCCTGTTGGATTTGATGACTGTAAATTTGCACATTTTCTTTGGATATCAGCAACTGTTATAAACCTAAGATCGTATATAAACTGCTGTCATAAAATATCGAAATTTTAAATTATATTTTAAATATTTTACAATCTTTGTTTCATCTGGCGGTAAAACTAGAAAGGGAAGGATGCGATTAGACGTGTAACGTCATAAACATCCCGGATTCGTTGTATCGGGCTTCGCGGCTCGTCAATTTCCCAACGATTTATTTATATTTTAGCTTTTATACTTTTTTTATGAGCTTTGCTTGTATCAAAGAGATTTCGCGTGTTGATTGCTTTCGTAAATTCCAGCAGAAACTGGGCAAACGTCAACGGAAAACGACATTATAAAATTGTAGACTATTTACAATTTGTGTAAATTATTTTAGTAGGCCTACGTAAATAGCATTTACTTCTGCATAACAAAGTAGTACATATTGTGTATTAGTTTGCATATAAACATAAAAGGTTCGGGACAGGAGCTTATATTCTACATATGTATTATTCAACTAAAATATTATGATGCCAATGTTACATAAACAAATTTCAGCGTCACTTGAAATGTAGCGAAATATTTCGAAAAGGGTTTATAGAAAAACATAAATAGAAAATGTGTGTTATTTACTTACGCTTTGATTTTCGACTATCAGTCATGTATTTTATACAAAAAATATATACATCTTTTTGGAAATTTTGTGTTCTTGTTAATACTTGTGTAATTTTATCAGAAAACAAAGACTTAAAAAGCCCAAAGATAGAGGGGAGGGGGGATCCAGATTTTCAAAAATTGTTAACATTTTTGTTTATTTATTTATTTTATTTTGTATTCTACAAAAATAGTTATTGTCAATAACTGTGGTCTTGTTACTATATATAATTTTCAGCCTATTATTATAGGCGTGCTCCTTTTATTAGTATTATAAGTTGGGCACGTTGTAATCCTCTCTTATGCTTTATGAGACATATTTTACTATACCAAAAAAGTATTTATTTTTGTTATCCACCCCATTTTAACGTATTTTAACATTATAATCTAAAACTTTTTTTGTTACTAGTGTAGGCTTACAACAATGTTTAGGGAAATGCAGTTAACGTTTTCACTTTTTGAAGTTATCAGTACTGACTTGTTGATCAATATATTTTTTCAGCTGATGAGTTAGTGCCACTGGATTGTTTTGAGGTTATATTTATGTTTTTACTGTTGTTTTAGTGATGGCGAACAAGAAGAAGAAAGTGTCTGTGATTGTGTTGATGACAAACTTGAAGTGTGATCGAAGATAACTTGTTTGACATTGATGAGATCTGTGTGAATGATTATTTCGATGTTGAGGGTGTGTTTAATGACCTTCCTGAGGATATTACACCGACTCCTGAGCATACAAAAGTGAAATATATTGCACAGTCCGGAAAATAGATTCGTGAATATTTTGTCCATACACCTAGAAGTACTCGCTGAACTGAAGCAAATATATTAAGAGAAATATAGCCAGGCCTAAAGGCAAGTAGAAAAATAGTGGTTTTACTGAGTCTTTCAAGAAGTTTCTTCCACAAGAAGCGCTATACCTAATATCTTTCTAAAAACATAGAGGCTACTAATGAGAATGAGCTTCTCGATTTCATTGGAAATTTTATTATAACGGTTGCAAACAATTACAACAAACTAGACCTCCATGATCTTTGGTAAAAGAAATTGTAAAATTATGTTGCAACAATGAGTCTGAATAGATGCATTGGTAAATGTATTCTCCGTAATAAGGTTTGATGACAAACAAACCAGAAACATACGTCGAAATACTGACAAGTTTGCACCTATAAGAATCCTTTTTGAAATTTAGAACAGGGAGTTTCCTTGTCAATTAATTGACACCTTTTATGCATACAGTCATAGATGAAATGCCGTCTGTTTTACACCTTAATATTGTGTGTTTCAATGCCTTTACAACTTTTATTTTGAATAATCCCTGGTGGAATAAGAAGAAAATTAACTGAAGTAGACTGTGTCTACTAGAACTGTTACTTCAACTTATCAGACGCTATGTTATGGGGCCAAGCACGCTATTGGACTACAGAAACATGTATTGATGGCTATGGAAAATGTTTTGTGGTGAAACGTAGAAAAACCACAAACCATTACAGCTTATGTAACCTGCAAGGCCAGGTGCAACGCCTGTTGCATTGAAACAAAATCGAAGAAAGAGAAAACAAACAAACTGACTAAAACTGATATTGTTTGTGACACCTGCTGTTTTTATTTGTGTGGAAAACATTATGTGAAAACAAATGTTTGCTAGCACTGCAACGCTGAAGACTCGGACTAAAATACTTGTAATCCTCTTAACATTGTTTGTACAACCGATCTTCAATTCGTGTCTTTATATAAAAATCCAGAACATATATTTGTTTACAGGTATATTTTATTTCAAAACTGTAAATGTGTTATTTTCAGTTAACACGACTGTTTTCAGTTGATTTTAAATCTAAATAAAGTACTTTCACATGTAATTTTATGACGAGGCCATTTTAACCCCCTCCCCTCCCCCCTTGAATTTCCACGTTACTAGCAGGGGGGGGGGGGGTAGATTTTCGTTTTGAAATGGTAAACGTTTAAATTGTTTAGTATTGATGAATATCTTGAAAACAATTCTTGTTTAAAAATATATTATAAAAGATAATATTTTGTTACTTAAGATATGAATGTTCTTAATAAAATGATAATCAATTGCCCGAAATGAACCAAAGAAAATATGATTTTCTTGAAAGATTTACAATATCGACTGTTTATTTGACCATTTCAAATGTTTAGCAAAATTAAATATATTATAACTACTGCATTAGAAAAAATAAATTATCTAAGTAATATGTATTTAGTGGCTGAATCATTTAATGCTGTTAATAAATTCAGATATCTAGGGAACATTATACAGGGTGATTCAGTAAAGCGTAGCGGGCTAAGCAGATTCAGATTCTACATGCAAAAATAAATCGAAAATGTAGTATAACATTTTTTCGATTTCGGCTTAGTTTAGCCGTAATCTGTCATTTGGTTTTTTTACAAAAACTAACTGTAACTCTGGAAATAGATAAGATATCGAGTTCAAATTTGGAATAAGCCTTTTATATCTTACGATTAACAAGTGTACCAAACACAAAGAATTTATTTTCATAATTTTCAAAATGGCGGCCGTTAAAAATTTTTAGCATGGAGTATCTTTAAAACCGTTAAGTTTACAAAAAATGTACAAGAGACAAAATATTTGTACTTTTTGATGACAGACACAATGCTTTTTTTGTAGTTTCAGTAGTTCAAAGGATAACCAAGTTATCGACAAAAAACTAAAAACATAATTTCTTGGTAATTGTCTTACAACAACCAAAATTAGCATAAAACTATTTTTTTTTTATATCTCACATGGTTAACAGGTCAGACCTGAACTTCCGGTGTGTATTGTTCAAACCGATATGTGTATAATATTTATAACGAGTTTGTGTATATTTTACACTGTATCGTGGTCCCTCATGCGCTGTTGTGGTAATTAATCATTATGGCAAATTCGGTCCTGATCTTTTAAATGGTCCTAGTGTGCTTATCCAACACACATACAAATAGGTAAATGATACCCAAAGAACAATTAATCCACCCCAAACTCGTAATTAAATTTGTAACTACATTGTTTCGTGTTTGGGCTAGTGTTGTTGACTTTTCTCAGTCCGGTTTTTCATTTTTTGTGTATATATTTGTTTATAGTTTTATTATTTTTAAACGTGTTGTCTATAAGTTTCTCCTATAGACACGTGTTAGCAATACGTCTTTCAGTGATGATATTACAATTAACATTGTTTCCATACCACGAAACTCTGTCCTGAAACTTATTTTCCAGATAAACATTCCGAAGAGCTTTTCTTTTGTGACGCCTAAATGAAACATTCCTGAAGTTTACTTTGACAGGGCCGAGAATCTTTTCACAGACTTTGTAAAAATAAATATGTTTACTCATAAGTTTAAGAAGTGATATATAAAACACAATGCTTGCGGTTATTACGGAAGTATCAGTAAACCGATTTCATGCAGGTTTTACACCGCTTGTTTGTAGGTAAAATTGATAAGTTTTAGATTAGGTTCGATCGAAATTGGGTCAATACTTTCCCAGTATGGATATTATGTCTATTTTTAGGCGATGGTAACCACACAAGTTTTTCACCTTATAAAAATTATTATGTCTATTCATTTTATAAAAATCTATATTTCCATTACAATTTTATTAATCCGACTTTCTTTTTTTTTAAATTGTACTGAACTTTTTTTTAATAAACCTATTTTAACTGTTGCAGCTCCGAAGTCGTTTTGAAATAAAACGTTTAGGAGTAAAACTCTCCAATAACCAGCCTACATATTCCATCTAGAAAGGGAAATTTGTTCGTTCCATTTGCTTGAATAAAAACTCATTTGTCACTTTAGTTTGTAAAGTACAAAATAAGTAATTTCTCAAAAACTACAGATACAAGGAATAATGTAATCGATATTAGTATTACATAGCAATCAAATGTTTTTGTTTATCTGTGTGTGCGTTGCAATTTCAGAAACTACTGACATTATTTGAATGTGTATATATATATCATATTTCACTGGTGGAAGATACATTTTGCTTCGCATAACCTCATTTTTTTTAAATTTGTATAAAAAATAAACGGTACCAGGAACTGACACATACTTTCTCACAAACATATTTAAATTATTAAACAGATTCATTGTGACTTCATAATTGTAGGTGGAGTAGGAGAGGTGATGTTATAGTAGGAGATTATCTAATAAATATTATTATTATTATTAGCTAGAGAGAAAACTATTCGATCGATTTCGAACAAATTTGTACCAAACACGTCAATTAGGCCTGTATAGATGCACGAAAAAAGGTTTTGAAATTTGTTTAAAAACAACTCCCTTTATGGCCAAAAAAACCCCAAAAATCAGTTATTATTATTATTAGCTAAACGAGAATTTGTAAAAAGATGCGGGTTTTTCATAGCCTATGGTAGGGTACATTAAAGGCTGCAAATAAGCCAAATTTTATTAAAATCGTTAGAGCCGTTTTTTTATACAAAATAATAACTGATTTTTGGGTTTTTTTGCCAAAAAGGGGGTTGTTTAAAAAAAAAATAAACCGTTTTTCGTGCATCTATACAGGCCTACTTGACATGTCTGGTGCAAATTTGTTTGAAATCTATCGAATAGTTTTCGCTCTAGCTTTGTATACATACAGACAGACATTTTGTAAAAACCAGTTTTTTGGACTCAGGGGGTCCCAAAACGGATATTTCCACAAAAATCTCAACATCGATTTTTTTACGATCACTATACATTCTCTATACCATAGTATAGTGATAAAGTAAAAAGCATTCATAATTTCTTAATTTTTATTCATCAGGGTACCAATTCCTCCAAGCATAAACATTATTCTTAAAGCAGGTGCTAGATAACATAATGCCTTTAGTTAATAGTATTCAGCTATAAACATATTCTTAATTATTTTATTATTATCGTACACATTTAACTATACTTTCTATAGATACAAATAAATATTAATATACACTCAAAACTAACAAGGACTACCAGTTCAACGAAAAAATAGTAAAATTCTAACGGATTTCCGCCCTTTTCTTGTTGCCAGTTGGAAATACAGACGGGTGGCACACAAGCAATACGAACTCCAGTAACTTAACCTTGAGCCTAGTCTTTGTGTTGGAGGTTCCGTATCAAACTGTACGAGTGCTTTTAACCATACCGCCTCTCTGTTCCCTCTTATTTGATGTTACAGCAGCTTTTATGCGACAAAATTTTGTTATTTAAAACATTACAAGTATTATAATTGTATTTAATCTAATCGTGAAACACTGGGGAGACATTGCGTGCTTCGCACGCCGAAGTCTTTTCTGCCATGTATTGAACTAATGGGACAGAGTCATCCTTGAAAAGACTGGTAATATAGTTTATACTAGTAAAATGCTCTAGCGGGACTAGAATAAAGCTTGTGAGCTCTATAATTCACCATTTTTTCCATCTAAGAATTATAGTTTTGATGTGCTTTAACAACTCTCCACAAGTTACAACTTGTTATCTTCAAAACTCAATGAAATGTTCGTAAAACTGTCGGCTATAAACTGTTTCGTCCTAGACATACACCGAAGTAATTTGCTCCATCTGAATTTTATGTCAATAGCATAATGTGAAAGTAAATACAAATATCTTTATATTATGCAAACGAATTCCTGTCATTCACGCAAAAACACCGGCTTTACTGCGCATGCCTCAAGATCCAGGTCACCGTTACCCCACCACCCTACCACGATATAAACGCCTTTGGCCTAATCAATCGGCATTTCCATGAAAATATCAGAGTGTGAAACGATCTGTTTGCATTTGCTTCGCAGTCTCTTCGGAGGTTGGTGAGTGGAGCGAGCAGGAGTGGATTGCATCCTCTAGTTGCGTAATAATATAATATGTTTAATTTACAGTATTATATATTTAATTATCTGTAATTTAAAGTATATTTACAAAATGTTAATTGTATTTGAAAATACATAATACTAGACTTTAACTCACTTACCTAATTCCATAAAGACTCTAGTTTAACAAAAAACCGTTGTCTTAAGAATTTGTCGTCTCTGTTTAGAAAACAGTACACCTTTACATACGCCCTATTTGTAATAACTACCATAAAACCCTTACAAACCGTAGCTTAAATAAGCTAAACATTAAACGAGCCGTTAAATGATTACAACCGCAACAAAAAAGCTGGTTAAACTGATAAAAGAACGAAGCAAATATAGATCTAGGTAGGATAGAATAGTTAATGGCTGTGTCTCTTGCAGACGGGCTGAACGTACTCTCCTGAGTTTAATTCAAAACTACACCGTCGTCTGAGGATTGTTTTTCTGTTTCAAAATAATCCGCGCACAAAGTGAAAAAAAACTATTATATTACTTTTCTTTTAAAACTTTCAAACAATTTGCTCTTTTGTGTTTGAGAATATTTTTTAATTATTATTTTAGACGCTATGTTATACTTACGTTATTTTCTATCTAATCTAATAGTAGTTGTAACGCTGCCAAGAGAAGTTACATTGACGTGGGAATGAGGGAGAATAATAATAACTATTTAACTATGTAACTTTCTGCTAGAAAAATACATTTCGACGGCTTTGTTATCATAATGTGTTAGTTATTGTAAATACTCCATGTAGGCGGAAATTGTGGTTATCTTACATTCCATTTTCGATTTCGGTAAGAAAATAAATTATGGTTTTCTTAGATTGTTTTGCAGGTTTCATCATATTGTAATTATTATGTGTGTATGTGTTTTATATCATTTTCTTAAATCTATGTAGATACTGTTTAAAGTATCGATGACCGCTGAACGTGTCAAGTAAAATTCCATTTCTACGTGGCTTCTAGTTACCCATTTATCAAGATCTTTAACCAGTCTGTACGTCCACCTGCCAGAGTCATCTTATCACCATCGGTCCCTCCACCTCTCAATTAGCTTTTCTCTTGCTACCTTTTTTAACTGAGTGGATACAATCGCCTTATCTTGTGAGTTTGGTTGTATTTCCTTTCAGATATATTTCTTTATGATTCTTGACTGAAAGAACAATGGGTCGCAATCCCGCAATAACCAAGGCCGCACTATCGTACTACCGTCACTATCGTGCAGTCATTATCTTTAAAGCAGCACATTGTTGATCCGATCTCATTTTTCCTTCTCAATGTTGGGTTCGGAGGTCAAATGCTTACCTATCTCTACTCCCAGATATGTAAGTTGCCTTTTCCAATCTATGGCAGTGCCTTCTATGACTAGACTTGGTCTCCTATAACCTCTTCTTCTTGTCACAAGAACTGCTTCGGTTCACTAGGTGTTTATTCTCAAGCCATTTCCTAGCCACGATGATGTTTGTGTCCATTTTTAGATCTAGGAAATCCTGATTTTCCGCTTCTACCACTGTGACAGCATCATAAGCAAAACCAATAATTTCCACTCCCGCTGGCATTTGCATTTCCAGGAAAGCGTCATATGTTATACCAAAAGAATGGTCCTAGGCGTGATCCCTGAGGTGTTCCACAAGTCATCTCTTTCCTAACAGTCCATCTTTCACCTGCAAAAACGATCTTTCTCTCTCTTAAATAACTGTAAATTTATAAATAGATACATTTGGTTAATAGTGCTAAAAAGTATTATGTGGCATTGATTGTGTACCATGATTTCTAAGAAAACATATCAAATATAGGACAAATTTCTACAAATAATGTGCTACTTTTGTGTATTCCTCCATAAACAATTGTTTGCACTATTTATTTGCATTTCAAATGGAATAAATAATAGCAAATAATTATAAATAATTACCAATAAACAAACTCATCTAAAAAAAACAAAAGTGTTGCAATTATTATTAACAATTTATTATATTATTTGAAATTTATAATATAATGCTATTACATAGGCATAAAACAAAGGTGTACATGTTGATTTATGATAATTTGAATATAACGGAGAAAAATACAACATGTTCCAACAATAGTGTAATTGCGAAACAATGCATTCGTAGATCATACACGCTAAATATTCACTGTGACTCCCAATCCAACATCACATGATAGAGTTAATCCCAATAATCCACTTTATATGTAATGCGATCGGCCTACTACATGCTGGACAATTTCATGTCGAATAATGCGCTTTATTAATCAGTAATGTGTATGAGTGACTTGTAGCGCTCTGTCACTCTGTAATTACTGTCAGTATTCGTTGCTTGCTATTTTCAAAACTGAATCGATAAATTTGATTCTAAAGGAAATTATCATACTTATAACTGATCTATAACGCAGATGTTTGCAATGATTATGTAAGGAAAATAACATACAACCTATTTATAATATCAACAAATTAATGCGTTAAAGTTATGATAACAATATCATTTTCCAGAACTTTGATAGTCCATTACTTTGAAACGAAGCAAGATACTAAGCTCTAGTTTACGCCATTCTGTTTCTCTTAATAAGCTTTTCAATGGTGTGTTAATGACCTACCTTTATATTTTAAATTTTTAACTCCCCTACCCCCATAAGCCCCCCAAAATCTTAAAGGTTCAGATATGTCTAAACATTTTTCCTGTTATGCAACACACAAGATGTATACAAAGTTTTGGTAACATATTTTCAATAACAAAAAAAAAATAAAGGGGGTTAAAGGGACTTTATGAACACTTTTTATATTCCATTAACTTATATCTGAACTGTTCGTCTCTTGTGATACATAGGAAAATTAAATCCCTCATATTTTGATTAAATGCCAATAAAAGGGAAAAGTGAGGTTGCTACCCATACATAATAAATACTAGTAGTTTAGTGAACAGTAGACCTCGCTCGTTGAAATAACAAATGTGGTTTTGAGCTTAGGTTAAAAATACTGTGCCAAGTAAGGGAGTAAGCAGAAGGTTTAGCCAGTGAAACATTATTTTGCAATTCCCACGATTACGGGGTTTCTAGTTCTCGTTTTTTTCTTTTCTTGAGCTTTAAGTGCTAAAGATTTTCTTTTAGAGGGCATTGTGTTTTATTTAGGTTAATAATGCGTAAGGTAGCTAAAAATATCGCGTTATAGAGGGAAAACATAGAATTAAATATTTACTACTTAAATAACTAAAAGTTAACAATGTATTTACAGTTCCATATCATATTCCTATATTTGAAATAATGAAAACAAACGATGTTAAAGCGTCGTGATAGTGATCTCAACCTATGTACCAACACATCCCAAGCTGTCCAACGGTAATTTGTTGTATATCCTTTATCGTTCCGAGGTTTCATTTGTTTCATCTCATTTTGTAATTCAAGTGAACCTAAGTCAAATACTTTTATGAAATAATAATTTACAAGTATACAGTTCAATTCTTTGATTTATTCTCTACACTTTCTTATAATAATATGCAATTTTTGGGCAAAGGATAATATTTCTAAATTACTATTCAAAATAGGAATAGTTTTGTTAGCAGTCTTGTAGTAGGAACATAAAAACTGGTGTTTTCAAAATAAGAAACTTGCAATTGATAAATATTTTTATACAGTTTTATTTAGAACTAAATTACGATTTTTTTTTAAATTTACGGAAAAAATTACAAAAATTGTTTACTACTTTTTTATTTGGGCCTAAAGTTGAACTTTTCCCTTTCGTTACTGAACATGCTTGTTTCTTGAGCAAATAACTTTGTTAATTATTTTACTTCAATAATTTTTTTTTTTTACTGGCATATATGTATTTTTGAACCTTTACATACAAAAAGCTATGGAGCACTTTTGAATTGGTTTAGAATAAACGTTTTTTAGCTTATAAAAATAAAATAAAATAAAATAGAATAAACGTATAAAAACATGGTTAAAATACAAAAACTGGGACGATTTTTAATAAATTGAAGTTTGCGGCTATTTTGTGAGCTTACCATTAGAGATAAGGAAAAAGTCAAGAATAAAATTGTGTTTAAAATCAAATTTGCTACCCGCAAAATGTTATTAGCTTTTAATTCGACTTACAGAAGCCACAAACTGGCTTTAGAAAAAAGCTTACACTGAGAGAAACGGATCTGCCGCCATTTTTATTTGATTTAAGGGTTTAAAAATGAAAAATGGAAAACCGTGTACATACATCGCTCGGCCTAGGAATAAGGAAAACTCATGCAAAAAATCATCAAAATCGGTCAAGGCGTTTGGCCGTAATTGTGAGACAGACAGACACACAGACGAAATGCCGAACGGTCGAGCTAAAACCGAGACCTCGCTTCACTCGGTCAATTATCATAAAGCTATAGAGCTGAAATTTAACGTGTTTTGCGTTTCCTAAGTGATAAGTAGGAATGTAAAAAATATTTTCTTTAAAGATTTGATTTGGAAATAAAAACCTTCAAAATAAAAAATTCTACGCTCATTTCACGCAGATCACAAAACACTTGGATAAGCACTAATTTTTGCACACAATTTACACTTTTCTACTCCACCTTTTTCACTTAACAATATACCTGCATTAAGTTTTAATGTAAGTTAAACTTAATAAAATATGTTTATTAAGTAAGATTAACTTTACAAACGGTGAAAACCAACATAAATTAATTATGTTCATTAATTAACTGAAGTGTCCTACCGACTGCGCCAGTTTTACTACTCTATCGATTGGTTAAAAAAAACTCAAACATTTATTGTATTACAATAAATTAAATTGTACAAACTTATAATAATAATATTGTATATAAAAGTACAACTCTTATTCACAGAGAAGGACTTTACCATTCGGGTGTTCTAACAACACTGCCAACAAGGGGACTATAAGAAAGCTGACTTGCTGACTGTTATCTTATTCTGACTATATGCTAAACAGAGCATCTGATTACATTGTCAAACTAAGATTAACTGTATAACTTACTAGGGGAACCCTGCGTGCTCCTCACGCCAACCGCGTTGGAACCTTCTATACACATAATCATGTTGTGTTTTCTTTATAAGAAAGGTGTAGCATTAATAATAACCCCAAAGCTAAGATGGTAAATAATGTTAAATGTTCAAATCAAATTATATCGTGTATTTTATAACAGCAGTTATAATACAGATTAAAAGAACCAGCAAGGCTTAGGTCTACCCTTCGATAAAAAACTAACCTAAAAGTTAGAAATACAAATAATTGCTTCAAAGTTTGAAATCAGGTGTTATTGGAAATATTAGAGCAAACAGCCTTTTAATCTGTTATTTTATTCAATTGGTTGCTATGGTAATGCAATGTAAGTACGTTCAAGAAATATATGTTGGTTCATCAGTCTAGGCCTAACCTAAGAATATTTTCCGACTAAATTTATAAACATTGAAATAAAAAATGTGTTTATCAAAATGAGTTATAGCCTATGTGTAGCTTTTTATTAGTAAAACTATTTTTTCTTTCGGTTCAGTAGTTCCAGAGATTACCCCCTACATACAAACAAACAAACGAATTGTACCTCTTTATAATATTAGTATAGATATAAATAGTTTTGGAATCTAGGTAGTCTACGGTTATGAAATATTACGAAGACCTACCGTCGTAACGACTACTGAGAAAAGTTTTCGGAATATACCCAATAGTAAACCATCTATAATTCGCCTACATATGACGTATTCTAATTATAAATTAATACGTAATTATAGCTACTAAGTTTGAATCAATTGTTCACCACTGAACAGTGAAATGCTGGTTGTTTATAATTAATATAATTAGTTCCCATTTATAAAGGTCTAAATCTATGCATCTGTAGCTGGAAATTATTAACCCGAATATAATTCTGATTTGATGTTTGATTAATTGATTTTATTTGAGCAAACACTTGGTACATACGTACATATACCAATACGGTGTTTATATAAAGGTTATGCTATGTATGCTCCGTTATAGAGAGGAGAATTTTGTATGTGGAAATTTAACTCAAACACCACTTAATAAAATGGTCTGATTTTGTTAAAACTTAATCAATGAATATAGCGCCTGGTTGAAGATATGTTTTATTTTGCTACTTTAAAATTTAATACTTGATAAAAAAACCTGTACATTTTTACTAAAATGTTGAAGATAAATAAAACAAGAAAAGAATTTGCAATACAAAAATTATGTTAAAGTTCACGACACATGCCTAATGTGGGTTTCTTACAATAACGGGTTTCATGTTACCTCGGGAAAATCAGCTGACTATAACCATAACAACTTGAGATATGCGTTCCTTATTTTTTAACACTTTAAATTTAAAATATTTAACCGCTTGATATATTAGAAACATTAAAAATCTCAAATGGTAATGTATAGCAAACCAGTTTACTGAGGACGAAATAGCAGATATGAGTTAAAAATCATATTACATTGCATTTTGGGAAGTTTATGTGTTTTGGAAAAGTTTAGAATTGAATTGTTTGTGTAATAATAATAATTTAAGTCTGTATTGCAATTTAAAACATTCTGTTTTCATATTTCGGAAGTTCATACAGTTATATTGGAAAAATACCGTCAGGAGTGTATATATTCCAAGTCCGATACCCTACACTCAAAGGTTGTGACACATGAACGACCATGCATGTAATTCAGTAGTGTATCCTATAAAGTATAATTTAATTATAATCAGTTCTTAAGTTTATTTTCCTCTAAGTTTAAAATTAACAAGCCAATTATAATTATCTCTTTTCAAAATTGTTGTTTAATATTAAATATTGTTTATGTGATATTGTATATTTAATGAATGGTAGTAATTGCAACAAAGTATGTAGTTATTCCATCATGTTGGCCAATCACATCAAACGTTATAATGTAAATAAAAATTAGAGCTTTATAAACATCAAGAGAACGGTATCTTGTTTTTAATAATAAAGTCTGAACAGAACATCGTGGAGGTCGGGAAAAGGTTGTGGGGGGGGGGGGGTCTGAGTCAACCCTGCTGAGAATATTTGTGTTCCATTAAAATATGAAATAACTCGTTTCCCTGGGAGAAGGCAAAAGAGAATCTTTTCATAAATAAACAATAGCAAAATATACAATACACAAGAAATGTACATACTTGCAATTTAATAATATATAAATATTTTATTCACCACGGGTTTGTCTAGTATGTAATATAGTTTTGCTTGCTTTTCTGTACACGAGTATGTTTATTTGCTTTAATTTTAAAATGTATGACATTATGCTGAACGACGTATAAATTGATTATTTTTTCCCACCTTGTTTATATCTTGTTTATCAAAGTGCAGAATACCAATTTATTTAAAAAGTCCTAAACTGTAGACCAAATAGAGATTAACTTTAGACAGATTTCCGCATATTTATAAAGATACAGAATTTCCATTCATAACAACTTCTTTAGTTTGTTTTACAACTAGAGGACCCCATCACCGCTTCGCTGAGGGCTGTTTGCTTCGGTCACGAACCACCGCTGCAACTGTAAGCAAATGTAAAGAGATTATTGTATACTCTGATATTTTCAGAGAGTATTGTAACAAGAAATATAGGCGATTTTCTACTGCATTGAAAACATATAGGTGATTGTCTACAATACCGAAAGAAATAGAGGCGATTTTCTTTCTACTACATTGAAAACATATAGGTGATTGTCTACAATACCGAAAGAAATATAGGCGATTTTCTACTACATTGAAAACATATGATTGTCTACAATACCGAAAGAAATATAGGCGATTTTCTATTACATTGAAAACATATAGGTAATTGTTTACTACACTGAAACAACAACAACAACCAACAACTGAACAATTGTTTACTTATAGGCAACTGCCTCCTATATAGAAAAACTAGAGGCATTTCTTTACTATGTTTTAGGAAAAGCATATCCACTATTCAATGTTCTTCCGTAAAGCGTAAATTTTATAATAATTTTTGTTCTTTAATTGCAACCCTTAGCGCAAGAACTCCGAAGTAAATGGTAGTACCAATAGGAACTTACAAAACTACCTGTTCCTGCGAGACATGCCGAAAGGGATTTTTTATAACTGATAATAATTATAACCGTTACATTGGTTAGACGGTGATATCAGTCACGATTTATATCTAAAATATACTTTTACGTTCTGTTTTACGAAGTTTTGAAATTTATCGCCAACTCTTTCATACATCTTAAATAGAAATAGTATTTTTGAAAGAAATAATTAAATAATCCTTACTTATTGACATATGAACTAAATACACAATCTGAAACATATTTGAGAAAATTGGTTGTTAAAAATCAGTTAGTATTAAATTTTCTGTCCAACCAAACAAAAAAAAAAAAAAACTCTTTTCACAAGTAAATAAAACATTTTCATCATTCACAGTTTTTATTTGACAAAAATATAACGAATCAAACGAATCAGAAAATGTGGTTTGATTCCATTGTTTTGTAAATAAATTATATCAGATAAACATTAATTATTTTGTACGTGACTGTATGCAGAACAAGTGTAATTACATAATACTTGAGCTACGCCCGTTTTCAATATTATAATGCATACATCACCGAATATACGAGTTAATTTAAACGTGTGTTGAATTAGTGTTTTCAACAGTGCTCTTAGCATTACGAGTATAGTGGTTAACAGAACTACCTTACATTAATTTATGTTATATGAAATATTAGTCCATTTAGCTTATTTCAGAGCTACCGATATTTTGTTCCTAATTTGTATAAGTCGAATACATAATATTAATTACGAGCAAAGCGATCACAACTTTCTTTATTGTTTTACAATGTCTTTGATTTATCAATTCATCTTTAAAGCGTTCACTGCTACGCAAATTTCGCATTTCCTATGCTAGGAGCTGACCTTTTATTTTTTATATTTACAGCCTAAATGAGTAAAAATTACTTTTTTTTTTTTTAACCTTTCTACATAATAATCACTAATATTTTAAAGCGGACGCACATGTGCGTCCATAGTACCTAGGCTAAAAATTGGTGTGCGAAGCACGCATTGAACATACTACCAATATGGGGGTTGGCGTGCGAAGCACGCAATGCATTGTGTATTGAAAATACTTCCGATGCGGGGGTTGGCGTGCGAAGCACGCAATTCATTGAGTATTGAAAATACTCCTAATACGGGGGTTGGCGTGCGAAACACGCAATGTACTGAGTATTGAAAATACTCCCAATACGTTAGTTCGCGTGCGAAGCATTCAAGCACTGAATATTGAAAATACTCCCAATACGCTAGTTCGCGTGTGAAGCACTCAATGCACTGAGTATTGAAAATACTCCCAATAAGCTAGTTCGCGTGCGAAGCATTCAATGCACTATGTATTGAAAATACTCCTAATACGGGGGTTGGCGTGCGAAGCACGCAATGCACTGTGTATTGAAAATACTCATAATACGGGGGTTAGAATGCGAAGCACGCAATGCACTGAGTTTTGAAAATACTCCCCATACGCTAGTTCGCGTGCGAAGCATTCAATGCACTGAGTATTGAAAATACTCCTAATACGGGGGTTGGCGTGCGAAGCACTCAATGCACTGTGTATTGAAAATACTCCCAATATAGGGGTTGGCGTGTGAAGCACGCAATGCACTGAGTATTGAAAATACTCCCAATACGATAGTTCGCGGGCAAAGCATTAAATGCACTGTGTAATGAAAATTCTCCCAATATAGGGGTTGTCATGCGAAGCACGCAATTCATTGTGTTTTGACAATACTCCCAATATGGGGGTTGGCGTGCGAAACATTCATTGCACTGTGTATTGAAAATTCTCCCAATATAGGGGTTGGCGTGCTAAGCATGCATGCATTGTGTTTTGACAATACTCCC
>JAGFPH010004335.1:20498-31497 GCA_018207615.1 Philaenus spumarius | reverse complement strand
AACAGCTGTTCGTATGAAAAGCTTAAAACAGCTGATTTTGATCAACAGCTGATTTTGATCAACAACTGATTTGGATCAAAAACCGAATATAATTATTTTAGGTTAGGTAAATCAAGCAATAGCAATAGCGAAGCATTGCCGGGTCCACTAGTCTTCTATACTAATATTATAAAGAGGTAAAGTTTGTTTGTTTGTTTGTATGTTTGTTTGTTTGTTTGTATGTAGGGGGTAATCTCTGGCACTACTGAACCGATTGAAAAAATAGTTTTACTAATAAAAAGCTACACTATACCTGAGTAACATAGGCTATAATTCATTTCAATAAAAACCTTTTTTTATTTCAATATTTATAAATTTAATCGGAATAATTCTTAGGTTAGGTGTAGAATTATAAACCAACACATGTATTTACATTTATTACCATAACAACCAATTGAATAAAATAACAGATAATACATTTGCTCCAATATTTCCATTAACAGCTGATTTCAAAATTTGAAGCAATTATTTTTGCATTTCTAGCTTTTAGGTTAGGACTTTAAAGAGCAGACCTGAGCCTTGCTGGTTCTTTTATTATAACTGCTGTTATAAAATATAAGATATAATTTAAATTGAACATTTAACATTATATACCATCTTAGTTTTGACGTTATTATTAATCATACACCTTTATTATAAATAAAACATAACATATGTTTTTAGAAGGTTACGTTGGGGGTTGGCGTGCGGAGCACGCAGGGGTCTCCCCTAGTCTTTAATATAGAGCTTCCGTCCCGAAGCCTTTTGCACCCTCTCTCCTACCTCTTAAATGTCCATCTTCTCAAACGAACCTTTTTTTTATATTCTTGTTTAACCATAAAAGGTAAGTCATTTTGAAAAATAAACAAAATATTATGTTTAGAATATCTCAACATTATAAACTCTATTAACGAAACCACAATATATGCTTTTTATATATTTCAAAACAGAAGGACCTTATAAAATATCAGTTCAAAAAATACAGCAAACCATACAAGTGAGATAACATCGACAAATATCTGGTGTGATCAGGAGTGCTCAATTGGCAGAACGTTACCATGGAAAATAAAGGTCCTAGGTTCGTATAACAGGTCTTGGTTTTTCACTTGTAATTTAGTTATTAATATATGATTGCACAATAAATATTTGTAAAACATAAAAATGTTATTAAGTAATATTGTTACATATTAATAACAATTTCAATTAAATAACCTAAACAAGATCACAAAACAATAAAATAAATTAAATTAAACAACAAACATTATACAAATAGTTAAGACAAGTAATTTGTATTTATTCTTATCGCCTTAGACATAAAACAACTCACACGGCTATAATGAAGAATCCAGAAACTCCCCCACTGCATGGAAAATATTAAACTTCTACTACTGCTTTAATTTGTTTAAAAAAAAAAACATTGACTTCATTGATACTGTATACATATTAGGGAGTTTGTTTATGTAACTGACTCCACTCTCAGACGGCCAAAAGCTTTTAATCTGTGCTGTTTGATTCGAAAGTAATCTTTATAACGCGTATTGTATGTGCGTACATAAATGTTTCTACTTACAGAAATCTTATACTTGTAATATAAAATAATTTCATAAACGTACCTACAATGTAAGGTCAAAATACGTAGATTTATAAAAGTGTCTCTTCGAGAATCACGATATCCATAATTCTTCTAAAACACCCTTTGGAACATTTATTTTGTTGAATTGCCACACACAGAGCAATTCCATAAATTAGGCGAGAGAAAAATATACTCAATGTATGTTAATTTTATAATACGCTCTAAACAGAACTTTGCCAGTGACCTAAGTAGAAAACCACTGAACGCATTATTTCATTAATGTGCTCCCCCAACCAAGACAATTCAAGAATGAATCCTAGAAACTTTAACGATGATTCAGCCTCTATTAGACTTTTTTCTCTTCCACAGCAAAAGCGTCTTCTGGATTGTTCTTTCGATGTACCTGCCTAAGTTCTTCTTTCTATAGTGGTACTTCATGCAGCCAATCCTTCGATGCAAAACATGTCCGTCCTCTCAATATAAACTTTTCCTCCATCCACATCAAAATCGTCTTCTTGACTCATCCTTGGATGATCTCGCGAAAGTTCTTCTTCTTGTGGCGCTTCATCATAAAATTGATCCTTTACTCTGCCTCTCGGTCTGTTTCTGTTGGTTGTAAAGTTTGTATATCCTCTCATACCAAATTCGCCATCCACATCAAAAGCTTCTTTTTAACTCTTCTTAGATGGACTTACTAAAATTCGTTCTGTTGCGCGTCATCATGGAACCGATCCTTGCATCTGATTCTATTGGCTTTAAAGGTTGTCCATCCCCTCAATACCGACTTTTCTCCATCCACATGCAAATTTTCATCTAGAATCTAGACTTTTAATTGGATGGCCTTGCGTAAGTTCTTCTTTCTGTGGCGCTACATCACCTGAACCAAAATGGTATAACCAAAAAATCTTATTATTGAATTCAGTATTCTTAATTGAAAGTAAAATAATTTAACTAACTTTCTTTTACGAGATGACTTTGATTCAATTTTGTCTTAACTCAAAATATCAACTGTTTAAACCTATGAAGGACCTTTAATAATTTAGGACGATCGTTCACTGTTAAAAATATAATTAGTTTAGGCCAAGATCAGCTAACCAATATGAGATCGAAAAATACTTGAGAATGAAATCTCCACTTGTTTTAGTATTCCTACCTGTATATACATAGCCCAAAGTACTCTTACCATTTATTAAACTAAAACTTGTAGAGTTTAGAGGTTTCTAATAGTAATATTATTTCTGTTTATGCAATTAAACCTCTACCTAAGATGTAGGCTACGTCTTACGTTTTCGCTTACACCTGTGCGAGCGAAGCTACGGCACTTTCTTGCCCCTAGTATGAAAGTAGTGCATTGCTTTTATACTCTTTCTAAAATCTTACTTAGCAAATTAAGTACACCAATTGAATTTAACATCGAATTTCCAAATTTAAATTTTAAAAAATTACATAATAGCTTATTAGACATAAACATAGACATTCTTTATTTGCACAATAAATTTTGTCATGTTTATATACATATAAAACAGGTGCATCGTCAACTGTACAATACAAAGAACCAAATACAATAAACAAGTTAAGTTAAAATAAAGTAAAATACAATACAAGTTTAATAAAGTAAAATACAATACAAGTTAAATAAAGTAAAATTTAATAATTATCATAAAGCAGTGGCAAATTAATTACAATTAAGTAATTGATCACATAAATAAGGGACTGAAAAATATTCCTTC
This sequence comes from Philaenus spumarius, assembly GCA_018207615.1. Classification (NCBI taxonomy): domain Eukaryota; kingdom Metazoa; phylum Arthropoda; class Insecta; order Hemiptera; family Aphrophoridae; genus Philaenus; species Philaenus spumarius. The sequence goes on along the minus strand of JAGFPH010004335.1, from coordinate 28,176 downwards.
AATGAATTGAAAGCTCTGTTAATGAGTTGACTCTTTAGTTTTTCCTTAAACAGTTTTACGCCCATGGACTTATAAGAACTAATTAATGCATTGTATAATTTCAATCCAGCATATAAAGGGCTTTTTTCAAATAATGTTAAACGAAGGTTAGATAATCTAACACTATGTCCATTCCGTGTACTATAATTGTGATGAAATCTGTCTGTCTAAGTCCGGTAAGTCATTCTTTATAGAAGGTAGATAACTTAAAGTTTGTATACTTCTGTCAGTGTTAGGATTTTAAAATTTTGAAAATGTGTTTTAACAAGAGTTTTGTGGGTGGGAATTAGTCATGATCCGTATAACCCTTTTTTGCAATCTGAAAACCGTACGAATGTTTGATGCTTGACCCCACTACACGATGCCGTATCTTAGAATTGACTCTACTTTAATAGTTTCAAAAGGCAACACAATCTCTTAAGTGCAAAAATACAAACGATATTGATCTAATCTTTTTTACTGTCAGTAGCAAATTATATAAGGCCCTATGAATCAATATTTGTTTCTTTATTTTTATGTAGGTACAGGGTAAACTTATAAAGTATTGGTCGATTCTTCCTGAACTCTGATCATCCTGAATGTCTACCTCGCATACCATTATATAACCATATCATCAGCATACAGTAAATGTCTCGCTCAATATCCATGAGAAAATAATCCAGCGCTGCTGAAGAATAACTCGATGTTTACTTTATCGACGCTGAGAATCGATCTTCTATTCCAAACATTACATTCTCCCGTGAAGCATCTTACTAATTTAATTTTCCAAACGTTCATTCTTCGCTGCGAAGACATCAATCATATCCTAGTCAGAGTTAGTTCTTTGTCCACAGTCTCTATTATTGTGACAAGCAATCGTTTATTGAATTTGTTGATGGCATGGGAAGATAATCAAGTAGTCTTGGACAATGGGATATTTCACTTAGCGTCGATAATCATTAATGTTGAAGGCTTTTGTATATTTTGTCGATATGTGACGCCTCGTTGCGCTTCCAAACTTCATATTGAATAAATTACATTGCTGTGTATAATGGTGTATATTGTCGGGCGTATCATCGTGTTATTGTAAAGTTTCCGTTGGTTTTTTTTTTCTTCTCTGAATATAGTGAAAATTCTATATTTTGCTTTTTCATCTACTAGCTGTGACGCTTAGCGTGCATATATTTGAATAGTTTGATACTTGTTTCATCTCCTAGTAGAATCGATATTTAATTTGAATACTGTATTGAAAGGTATAAGATATGTATGCTCAGAAACTAACTACTCTAGGATGCTAAAAAAGGGGGTACTAGATAATTGCTACGAAAATTTAAAATAACTCAAACCGATAAACATATCAATGTTAGAAAAATTGTTTCTTGTCACACATTTATCTGATAACCGTAAGTTATGTTAGTCTCGTACTGCTCGCCTAACTTTAAAACAATGAAACTGTCCTCTCTGGTCTTGTACTTCACTGTCGACTAGATTATTCTCTCTTGTTTGTGATGGTTGGTAATCAAGGTTTTGTAATTTTTTGTTTGAATGCCGTTATCTCAAATGGGTTCTTTTAGAATTAAGGCATCGATTGACTATTACAATGGAGTACGTAAGATTGCTGTGACTACGGATCTTTGTGATCAAGTATCAGTAGAATGTTTGACTGATTGTTATTATACTGCAGGGTCAAAGGACGTCAGGAAAAGTCATTGAAATGAAAAATGGTCAGAAAAAATTGTTTCACATCATTGATGACATTCATTGCCCCCGATAATGCATAAACTGAGAGGTGGTTTTTTTTCTCCAGCTTGCCATAACACGAGTTGTTTGAAGCAGTTTTTTTCATGATAACATCTCCAGTATGTTAAATGTTGCTAAACAGTACTAAAAACGTAACCTAATTCTAAATTACTTAATGGGGTGATTTGAGATTGATATTTTATTATTAAATGTTATTAAATTGTCATTTATGATAATAATTTAATATTTTATATCAAAGTGGCCTTTTCTGGTAAAATCTAAAACTGTAATGTATTGTAGTTCCGAACTAAACTCATTGGATCTAAACACTAAAAGTGAACATGTACTTTTCCTCTCATTGTTATCAATATAATCTGAGGAAATGTTTTATATTATCAACACTAAAAACTCAAAATAAATAAACGGTATCAGTTAACTGACACAAACTTTCTCCCAACTTACTGTAGTCAAAATAATATTGTTTTCAATCATTTTATTTATTACTTTTTAGAACAAAACAAAAAAATAATATTCTACCTACGTCAATCGTATAAAAAAAATTATTGTCCAAGGCGGGATTCGATCGCGCGACCTTTGAATTACTGGCCGTGATCGCTACCATGGTGCTACCCCGTGCGGCCGCCGCCGCGATGCTAGATTGACAATATAAACTTGTTTATTTTTAAACATTTCCCCATAATTATAAAACGCCGAAGTTTTGATAAAAGCGGGTGATGTCATTTTGTTTGTCATCTTAAGCACTATAAATACTGAAAATTTGATCAAAATCGTTAGAGCCGTTTTTGAGAAATTTGCATTTTTGTCGTTTTTTATGGGTTTTTAGGGGTAAATTACCCTTAAAAATTAAAAATTCCAAAAAATGAAAAAAACGCCTGGAGATATTAGGGTTTAGTACCTACATACCAAATTTCATGAAAATCGGACCAATAGTGTCCTCTCTGGTCGTGTATACATACTGACAGACTGACAGATAGACACCACTCTAAAAACACTTTTTTGGGTTCAGGGAGCACCAAAACAAAAAATTCCACTAAAAATATTTTTGGGTTCAGGGAGCACCAACACAGACAATTGCACTAAACCATTTTTTGGGGTTCTGGGAGCACCAAAACAGATAATTCAACTGAAAATTCAAATTCGAACATTTTTACGAAAACAATACTTTCTCCATATACTACGTACAGGGTGGAGAAAGTAAAACTCAAAATAAAAAATTAACTCACACCTAGCACTTAGACAACAAAATGTTTATTTTTAAATTAATCTATTTGTACTGGAGCATTATACAAAAATCCTCGTGCGTGATTTGTCGTCCGTGAATGAGTGAGGTGAGAAATACGGATGTAGGCTATAATGTACGCATCGGAACATATGTAATATAAATATTGTAATTTCAAAATATACCAGAAGTCAGTCAGACATGTTGATAAAAATCAGAAAAGTCAGGGAAATAAATTACCAAAATTTTGTAGGCACCCTGTAATGTTGTTGCTCCTTTGCTATTCCTTCTATAGTAAATAAATGGATAAATTCTGAGAAAAGTGGTAGATGTTGATGAAATTCCATCAGTTATACTTAAGGAGTTGGCCAGGAAAAGTATAATGTTCGTTTTCAACGATTGTTTTAATGAATATATTAGAAAGGTTAATTACCTTGTATTTCCGTCTGAAATCCAATGTTTTTTCTTCCTGCTTAGGATGACTAGTTTCGACGGTTAAACCGTCATCGTCGGATCCTTGTCCATCATGTTAAAAAAATGTTTTATTTCCGCCGTTCTGAGGCGTTGTCATCACTGGCATTTAACGTCCACAAAATAAATTAATATATTTATAGAAAAAATGTTGGATTGTCAGACGGAAATACAAGGTAATTAACCTTTCTAATATATCCATTGAATTAACAAACCAGGAGGCTACACATAAATATATTATGTCTAAGTTTGTTTTAAACTTGAATTTGTGCCTGATTGTTTTAAGACTGCAAAAATCATTATGTTGCTAAAGCCAGCCAAGCCAGCAGAGGAAATAACATAGTACCGAAAAATATATCTGCTTCCTACAAAATTTAAACAATAGGAGAAACTGCTTTTTAAAAGATTGAAGCCACTTAAGATCTACTTGATCACCAGTTTGGATTCAGAAAGCTACAACCATAGCCTAGGTTCATAGAGTTACTGTCATTATACAGAGGGGGTTTAAGGAAAATAAATTTTCTTGTGGATGTTTAACAGGCCTTTGATAAAATATGGCTCAAAGGTCTTTTTTTTAAGCTTAGCAGGAACTATTTTGCCTTCTGATTCAGTCTTATTGAACAGTCAGGAAGTTTAGAGTAATGCCCAAAGAGTCTCAATATGGTCTCTACTGAATACAAGCAGGAGTTGCGTAATGTAGACTACACTCAATTCAACGTTCACCGTGCAGTTCAGGTCTTACGGGAGATAGTAATGCTACTACCATTACTGGGAACATCACGTTTATTGTCATGCGGGTTGCATCAACTGTCCGAGCGTTACGTGAGAGTTGATGTTTTTTTTTTTGGACGGTTAGTATCGCTGAAACTGCCGTTTGGATAACGTGACTTATGGGTGGGTGGACGTGGAATCGAGTGTAGGAATTATTCTTTTCCTGTTACACACAGCGTTTATTCCAACTTCAAATAACACCACAATGTAGTTCCTACAAATTAGGAAAATTAAAGAAAATACTCCCACAGCTATGAGACCTGTAAAAAGTTAAGTATTTGGCATCTCTATACATGATGTTCACCCCTGCAGTTCTAAAAAAGGGTGATAGATATATATATATATATATTTATGTCACATAACTGAGCTTCACCACACGAGCCAGGAGTAAATTAAAACTGGCTCCTTTTGTGTGTTTTTTATTTTGTATGTATTAATTTTATCGTTGTTTGCTTTTTTTTTCTATTTTAAAATCGCAGTGAAAAGAAGACTGGACAGAAAAGTCAACTATCTAAAATCTACTCAAGTGACATATTCGTTGCGTCACGTTGATGCAAGCTATGTGGTGTACTTTAATAACAAACTATTTTCATATAATAATTCTGCTAAATATCTTGGAATACATCTATGAACGCCTTACTTGAAAACATCGTGTTTGTTTGAAAGCAGATCAAATAAAACTCAATTTGCGTGATTTTTATTGGACGAATCTTAATTGAACTTGAATCGCAAGATTCAAAGATTACAAATTGCAAGATGGCATCAGACGAATGATGACTTTCATGCAGATCTGAACATGAAATATGTAAACAAGGTAATACAAGACTGCACCTCTCGACATGAGAAGAGCCATCCAACTCTCAGATGTTGAATTAAACGAAAGACGACTTATTTATCATAAATGACCTCATAACTTAATATAATATTATCGGCTAAATCCTAGTTATATGATCTAGGCTCATAAATTGTCTTCCTCTATCATATGTATTAGTTATTTTATCTGTAGATTAAGATTGTAATAAAAAAAACGAAAGAAAAAATCACATCTCCCTTCACTGGTACACCCCAGCTGGCTGATAGTTATTGCATGCGAAACGGGTCAGTTGCCTTTTGTAGTAGGCTATTGTTTCCAATTCAACACTGCCAAGAACAACTTGAGATAATGTCTTCTTTATTTTGTAGACAATGAAAATAACTGCCGAAACATTAGGAACATGTTTTGTCAGATGACAGAAGTATACTGTTAAACCTGGTCGTAAGAGGTATCCTAAAATCAAGTGAGATCAATTTGTTTGTTCAGGACGCACACTCCTTTTTTATTTCTTGTCTATTCCCACTCTTCCAGTTCTGCGTACACAGTTTAAAACTAATTGACAATAATAAATTCCCAGCTAAAGTACCCGCAAGAACTGTATTGACTTTAGACCAAGGCATAGGCGTCCCTAGTAGGAAGGTAACGGCTCATCGTCGTGGGCGCACATTATAGTTCCTGTTAGAGCCGCAATTAAATTCATCCGCCTACGTAGGACTTGGGTTATTAGAGGTAAAATTATCTACTTAAACGTTCGCTATATTTGTTTAGATTTCTCGACTACAGAAGCTGTTTAATGTATTTGCCTAAATAAAATATTTAACTGGCCTGAGTTGCGTGGGATACTCTCGCCTACAGCTAACCGGAAGGGGCCCGTTAGTCTTTACTCTTTCTTGGGCGATTTCCATATTGGTGATGTACTTGAAGACTTTGGAGAGACATCGTGATTCTGGATTGCTTTCAGTTTAAAATGTACGTATTTAAGTTTTTACATTACCTTCGGTTTTTAAAGTATAGTTTTCAACCTAACCTTTCGACGTATTACTTAAAGGTAATAACATATACCCAGCCTTTTATGGTAAGACGGCGGAAGTAAATTAAACAGTGTTTGAATCAATAAGCGGACGGGATATGATTAGTTCCCGGTTTTCGGCTTGCTATTATTTTGCAAAATGTTATTAAATCATTTAATAAAAACCCCTAATGGACGAATAGAGTTCAACATAACACATTTAGAGTTGAAATGCATTCACGTACGATGAACGTCATATTGATCTGAAAGGTTAAACATTACATGATTTTACTTATTTTTAAGTTAAAGTAGTTATTCCAAGAATGTTTTAACCGAGTCAGTTAGGAAGTGAAACTGTTTAGTATTTTATCATCTAGTTATTGTTGTTATACGAAATGACCTTCTGTTGATCGTTAAATTGTAAAATAATAGTTTTCTAGTTTATATCACTATCGTTCCAGGCTAGGTTGGGTTGGTTTATAGTCTGAAGGAGTGGTCTCCGTTATTCTATGAAATTGCAGCTTTTTCCTAAAGATATGATTGGAAAAACGTTTAAAAATTTTATTTCGATGGTGCAATTTCCAATTAAAGCGTCTGCCTTTATCTGTACTTTGCATGTTAATAAACATTCTTTTGCGTTCTGGGCTTTAGTTCTTATTCTAAACATATTTTGCTTCGAAATAAAGACAATGTAAGCTGCCTGTTCTGGAGCGACATTGGACCATTGAATGTGGGAAAGGAGATACTTTACAACATTAAAGCTAATAATTACACTTCAGAAGAATGTTGGACGTATTTTGTCACACAATTCCAAAACTAATCACAGTACACCTTTCTTAAAAAAACCTGAACATTTACCTTTCAGTAACCTATTTATCTATATAGTATTTGGAACCTTTTATCGACAGAAGCGGTAATGTACATTTTTATTTCAATTAAGATTCTTAACTGTACATTTTCGAGTCATTTACCAAGCTCATTTTTTTAAATTCTCTAGTGTCGGCGCTTTATGCACGTATGGAGTTACATTCAAGTGTTATATTCTTGGAAATATGTACTCGTATGTTAATACTGGGTGCTTGTGTTTGTTGTATATCTATGATGAACATAATATATAGTTAAATATTTGTATGTATTTTTAACTTCCCGCTACCAATAAAGGGAAGTTATTGATTTCGGTCCGATTTTCGAAAGTCGAGTTTTCATTAAATCTCCACGTTTTGAGGTCCCAGGAAGCCATTCTGACTATTCCCGCCGAGGTGTCCGACCGTGTGTGTGTGTGTGTGTGTGTGTGTGGATGTATGTGTGTAAATAAATTTTTGTCGTACAGTTTCTCAAAAACGAATCAACCGATTGAATTCTACGACATGTCATTCGAAAGGGTGTATCAAACCTTAGATCTGATTAGATTTGAGAGTTAATCCATCGAGCCAATCCGAAGAAATTAAAAAAAAAAAACCTAATTTTTTTTTGAAATTTTTATGTTTTTTAAAAATAACTTTAAAGCGTGCGAAAAAATCTTAATAAAACCATGTGTACATTTTTTGTGCTTAAAAAACTGCGTCGACTGCTTTTTTGAAAATGAAAATCGGACGACGCATTCAAAAGTTATCGT
>JAGFPH010004334.1:108490-121940 GCA_018207615.1 Philaenus spumarius | reverse complement strand
CCGTGTAGGGGAGGTATTTTTCAATAAAAAAGGGCATATGTATTTATTTCCTCTGAGCAATGGTTTGTCTGGAAAAAATTCGATAATGCAGGTATTGTATTTTGCAGCAAGGGAAATCACTAAAAGGGGACATCTTATTTATATATATATGAAGCGTTGGATCATTCTAAATTGGCCAAATTTTAATATATCGAATTGAAACTTGATATAGGAGTTAAAATATACATTTTAAACTTATGCCGAGTCTCAGCTTGTTATCTTGAAAATGACCCGATCTAGAGCCACTTGACTTATCAATGGGTTTATCGATTTTAGGAGTACCGGACCCACGAACTAATTTTAATCGGCTCCAGTTTAGAAAATTTTCAAAATATAAACCTGAAAGTTTTTTTACAAGTTAAATATATATATTCAAACAAGTTCAAGGAGTATAAACCTTTTTCATTATTTACTTTTAAAAGCACAAGTAAATTTAAAAAGTATAATTTTAGACCTCTTTAGATTTTTCATCAAAACGCTTGAGTTGATCAGCTGCAGATTAGTCATTTTTGAAAATATAGTTTTTAAAATAAGTATAGCAAAAAACAATTGTATTTTTAACTTCTGTACCAATTTTTAAATCGATATGTTCAAAAATGTCGAAAATGGAGCCGTTGAATCCAAAAGTGTTATAGTTAAAACGAGATAGGTAAAACAGAAGACTATTTTCAAGCGCCTCGTTTTTAAAAATAACAAGAAAAAAATCGTTCATACTTACTAAGAATATTTATACTGGTGAACTCAACTTGTAAAACAAATTTGGTGTTGATATTACAAAAATTGACGAAACTGGAATAGATTGAAATTAGTTCGTGGGTCCGGTACTCCTAAAATCGATAATCGAAATCGACTCCTAGATCGGGTCATTTTCAAGATAACAAGCTGAGACTCAGCATAAATGGTTAAAATATATATTTTAACTCCTACGTCAAGTTTCAATTCGATATATTAAAATTTGGCCAATTTAGAATGAGCCAACGCTTCATATATGAATAAGATGTCCCCTTTAGTGATTTCCCCTGCTGCAAAATACATACCTGCATTTTCGAATTTTTTCCAGACAAACCATTGCTCGGACGAAATAAATACATATGACCTTTTTTGTTAAAAAATACCTCCCCTACACGGTGGTATTTTTTATTTTTCTCTATCTTCATCCCAGCTCGAAATATTAAGGATAATCGAAAAAAAAATGATAATCGATTTTTTTCGACTTTGGGAAATCGATAGACTGGTAAACTTTTTTTTATGTTAATCTACATGAATGTACTTATAAAAAAAATCAGCCATATTGTAAATTACTGAAACTTTTGGTCTAAAATTACCTCTACCGACTGGCCTACATAGCCTAGCCGTGAATGCTGGAAAATGTTTTTGCGCTTACCGTTTTCATACAGCTGATTGTGTATGCAAGCCTAAATGGGAAACCTAGATTGATTTGGACGAAACTCACACTATCACTATAAATTTTTGGACCAATGAAATATTGAGTTGCATTCACCCGATATTCATTTCATTCATATATTCTGCGAGCGAACCCGCCGTTACACCTGCTAGTTAAACAATAAAAAAACAACAAATGTAATCAAAACAGAAAGTTAAAAACTAGTAATAAAGAAAAATCTATCGTTTTTATAACTCTACTAGGGGAACCCCCTGCGTGCTCCGCACGCCAACCCAGTTGAAACCTTAAATACACATAATCATGTTATCTTTTCTTTATAATAAAGGTGTAAGATTAATAATAACCCCAATGCTAAGATGATAAATAATGTTAAATGTTCAAATCAAATTATTTCGTTATAATAAAGGTTAAAAGAACCAGCAAGGCTCAGGGCTACACTATAATAAAAACCTAACCTAAAAGTTAGAAATACAAATAATTGCTTCAAAGTTTGAAATCAGCTGTTAATGGAAATATTGGAGCAAACAGCTGTTTTATCTGTTATTTTATTAAATTGGTTACTATGGTAATGAATGCACATACATGTGTAGGTTCAGTCTAGGCATAACCTAAGATTTTTTCCGACTAAATTTACAAAAATATTGAACTAAAAAATGTTTTTATCAAAATGAATTATAGCATATGTTGCTCTTTATTAATAAAACTATTTTTTCAACCGGTTCAGTAGTTCCAGAGATTACGCCCTACATACAAATAAATTTTAACTCTTTATAATATTAGTATAGATGAGTACAATGTTTTGCAACAATTTTTATCCACAGTGACTTTGATCTAGAGTTCAACAAATGGCAGATGAGCGTGACAACCAATTAGAGCGGAAAGAAACAAAACTTAACTTTTCGTAAAAATATAATGAATCTACACTCCACTGACTGCGGTAAATAAAATATTAACAGTAATTCGACCACGCAGCTGTACCGCTGACGTGAGTTGAGCAAATTTCCAAAATTACATTTATAGGCCTATGTTTTTTTAGGGTTTCAACTAACAATTTGGGAAATAGGTCTATTTACGACGGTGTTGAATATCTGAAAAATGGTTCGCACGCCATTCCGAATATTGGGAGTATCTTCATTACAAAATGCATTGCGTATTTCGCACGCCAACCCCCGTATTGGGAGTATCTTCAATACACGATGCATTGCGTGCTCCGCACGCCATTCCGCATATTGCGAGTATCTTCAATACAAAACGCATTGCGTGCTTCGCACGCCATTTCGCATATTGGGAGTATCTTCAATACACAAAGCATTGCGTACTCCGCACGCCATTCCGCATATTGGGAGTATCTTCAACACACAAAGCATTGCTTACTTTGCACGCCAACCCCCGTATTGGGAGTAGCTTCAATACACAATGCACAATGGGGTTCGCACGCCAAACCCGCGGTAGATTCCACCGCATGGCTTTGAACCGGGTACTTCTAAGGTATTTTACGTTTTGATTGATTTTGGGGGAACCAAGCGAGCTATAAGGTCGCGTAAAAAAACAAAATGTGCAGAATAACATCCTACATTTATATTTGTAGAAAAAAACATAACACAAAATTCGTTCTCGTAGGAAAATCTAAAAAATAGTTACTTCCGGTCTAAAAACGTGTTTACGATTGTTGGATTTTTTTTTACTAACGAACTCGTCCGAGCGACGTAGACAACCAACATGTGTACAAAATTTGAACCAAATCGGACTTAAAATGCGGCCGCTGGAGTGCGAACACATATATACATATGTATATATATGATTTTTAATGACACCCCAAAACGTGTTCTGGGGACCATGATAGGTGCTCATTTGCTACTCCCGACCTTGGGTCTTACCATAATGGCCACTGCAATAGCTTATTTTTCCTATGGAAATTCGCTAATAACAAGTATTAAATAACAAACAACAAAAAAACAACAAAAGTTGTTTAGGAGAATTATCATTACGAACTCTCAGCCGTCTTGCCGAATTGAAATATAACAGCGTATCTAGAATGTTCGGAAAGTATCAATTGCTACCAACATTAAAATATATTTACAAACTAAAAACATACTGTGATTAAAGAGTTTAAGTTAGTTCAGGTTTTTGGGGGTTGCAATTCTGTTTGACAAAGTTGTCAATATTCGTATTTCTTCTTTTGTTTCGTTGATTTCACCAAATGTAGTTTTATTGGTTGAATTGTTATTATTCCACGTTAATTGCAATAAACATTTTTACGTGAATTTTCTGTCATTTTATGTCTTGTATTTTGTTTACGATCTTTATTATTTATCTTTTTGATATCAGTAAAGTGTTTAGTTTTTTTTCTTTAGCGCAAATATTGCGAAAATAGTTGAACTTAACCTGCATCTTGAGAGTTTTCATTCTCTCCTAATTTCTATAATATTTTTCTCCCGCGGAAATGGTTTGTGTCTAGCTCTCCAAGCGCTAATGTCGCAACTGCGATCATTATAATAATAAATCAGTCTGTAGTGCTAAAGTTACATTTGAGACTTTTCTACAAAGGTTTTTCAAATCGTAATTTTCCATTAAATCTGAGAGTTTCTTATATGGTTTTGTCAGAAATCGATTACTACAGTATAGTATAAAGTTTAAAATCGATTCTTTAAAAAATGTAATCTTAGTAGCATTGTAGTCAGCTGTTTTAGTGCTCACATCTGTATCTGTGCTAGACGTTTTTGCTTCTTGTAATGAACCACAATAATTTGTTTGGAAGAGTAGAGTGTTATAGTTTTACATTTTCTTGTTCAGCATGAAATTGTGCAACTTTTGTTTATCTTGGAATTTATGCAGTGTCATTTTGAATTTATTTTTAGTGGGTGGATATCTGAAAAATAAATTTTTAATTTTGAAATGTGCAAAACAAACAGCTGTGAAAATTTTGGATTTAAGATAAGACAATTAAATTAAGATTACTGTACATACAAAATACAGTACATGCTTTTCTGATTATAATGATATACAGTATAATAAGCCTATTTATACTTTTAGTAAGAATGTTATGTATATTTCAAAAAATATACATCCACGCCGCCTTAAAAATACCTAGCACTGAAGCTAGGTCAACTCTTGGAGGGCTAGACTCAGTTAATGTACGTTCAGAATATGAAAAAATACAATTTATATGGTCACTTTATAATTGATACAAAGTTGTTACACAGTATTAACAATAATCATCAGTCATAAAAGTTTATAAGTGCTTGCAAATTCCAGAGTGTTTAGTTAAGCATTTACAACTATTCCGCACTTCCCTCCTCGTCTTCTATTTGACATAGTTGTAACAGTCTGGTCCCTAAAGGAAGTGATCAGAACACGCGGGACACAAGCAAGAAAACTCCGAGTGTACAGTGTGATTTTAAAGAAATTGGTGCGAGTACAGTCAGTGACCTTGTAGAGGCGACAGACAATGCTGGACTGAAAACACAAGTCTCAGCGTCTGCTAATCACCCACTTACCCTTAAATACAAAGAGAAGGAATTGATAGAGTGAATGCACGAGACGACTTTTGTGAATTGGCTAGTAGCACCACAGCCGGCTTGAATCGCAATGGTAATGAATGCAAATACATGTGTAGGTTCATCAGTCTAGACATAACCTAAGATTTTTTCCGACTAAATTTACAAAAATATCGAACTAAAAAATGTTTTTATCAAAATGAATTATAGCCTATGTTGCTCAGGAATAGTGCAGCTTTTGATTAATAAAACTATTTTTTCAATCGGTTCAGTAGTTCCAGAGATTACCCTTCTACATACAAACAAACAAATTTTAACTCTTTATAATATTAGTATAGATGAGTACAATGTTTTGCAACAATTTTCATCCATAGTGACTTTGATCTAGCGTTCAACAAATGGCAGATGAGCGTGACAATCAATTAGAGCGGAAAGAAACAAAACTTAACTTTTTCGTAAAAATATAATGAATCTATACACTCCACTGACTGCGGCAAATCAAATATTAACAATAATTCGACCACGCAGCTGAACCGCTGACGTGAGTTGGGCAAATTTTTAAAATTACATTTATAGGCCTTTCAATTTTATGTAACACTCTATATAAATTTCAATATCTCTGCAGCTAATGGCACTAATCCAACCTTACAGTCTAGAGTAACTAACAGTTTGTATAATTAAAGAAAACAGATATTAAATAAACCATCTAAAAATAGAGTGAGTAACTCAAAATTATGTACAAGAAAAATATTTTGAATTAAATCGGGTTTTTTAACAGTCCTGTTTATGAAAATGACACACAATTACTTTAGAAAGAACCTTAAACGATCTATTACATACAAGTTTATATAGATGAAATAAGCATCACCCTAATGTTAAAATAGCCTCTGCCACTTTGATATTTAGTCATTAAGGAAGGGCGATGAGATCATGACAGGCTTGGCTACAATAGGCACTAGTGATGAAGATGAATAAATCAAACTATGAGCTATATCAGATAAACTATGAATGGTTAATTAAATGAGAGTGACAGGCGATCTGCTTTAAGGGCCTTCTTCAGTTTGCGTAAAACATCGGAAACATACACCTCGTACTAATGAGTTTCCGACAGCGTATTTATTAAACTCTTAAACAATTATTGTTCTGAAAGCTTTTGCTTTATCTATATATATAAAAGCGAAATACCACTCACTCACTCACTGACTCACTCATCACGATTTCCCAAAAACTACCGAACGGATTGGAATGAAATTTGGTATGTAGCTTCCTCTAGTTCCATAGGTGCTTACTAAGAAAGGGTTTGAAAAAATTCGAAATTTTAGGGGGGGGGGAACAAATTTATTAAATCACGATTTCTTCAAAACTACCGAACGGATTGGAATGAAATTTGGTATGTAGCTTCCTATAGGGCCATAGGCGCTCGCTAAGAAAGGGTTTCAAAAACTTCTAAATTTTAGGGGGGTTTGGGGGATCAAAGTTATTAAATCACGATTTCTTCAAAACTACAGAACGGATTAGAATGAAATTTGGTATGTAGCTTCCTCTAGGGCGATAGGTGCTTACTAAGAAAGGGTATAAAAAATTCGAAATTTTAGGAGGGGTTGGGGGGATCAAAGTTACTAAAACCATAATTTCAGATCTTTTATTATTATGACAATAGTGCTTTTATTATTTAAGATCTATATATATATAAGCCAAATACCACTCACTGACTGAACACTTAAAAAGAAGACAATTACGTTAAAAAGACTGAAAATACCAACCACCACGGGCAACGCCGTACGGGTCAGCTATAGTACCTTATAATTAAAAGAAATCTAACCTTTTAATAAAAGGTTTAATCAAATAAAATTTTGTATTTTTAATACGTTTTTAGTGGGTTTTCAGACAATAATTCCCATATTTAAAGTCATTACCCTGATTACTCATTTATAAATAGAATCACGAGATTACGAATGTATTGTACAACGATCTCGCAGCTTGCAAATCTTGCAATGCAAGCCGGCTGTGGCGCTACTAGCAGGTCAAAAGTCGTTTCGTACACTGAATCTAGCACAGAGCCGTGGACGGTGATCAGATTAGAGGAACGGTGAGTGGGCGATTAGCAGACGCTGAGACTTATGTCTGTCACTCCCGCGCCCCCGCAAGACTACTATGACCAATTTGAATAAAATCATTAGAGTTTTCACCAGGATGAAGAAGAGAATTTCGTTTAATTATGTTAAAACACGAGTGCAACGAAATATCGTTCAACTTATTTCAATATTCCTTATACCTTTAAACTAGAACTGTATTTTGACTATTGTAGCTCGTGCATCACTGAAGATGGCGACTTTGTCGTTGAAACGCGTTTGAGTTAATAAACGTATTAGATTCTGTGCAAGCTTTATTCTATAAAGTATCTCTTCTCAAAAGTCAAGCTGAATGTTTACCTTTAAATGTTTGGTGTTTATTAGCGAATTTCCATAGGAAAGATACGGTATGCAGAGACCCTTATGGTGAGACCTAAGGTCGGGAGTAATCAATGAGCAACGATCATGGTCCCAAGAACACGTTTTCGTGTGTTCGCACTGAAACGGCCGCATTTTACATGATTTTTCCTTTTTTGTTATTGTTTTAGTCTTCCCATCTTGTTAGCGAATTTCCATAGAAAAATGAGCTATTGCAGAGGTCCTTATGGTAAGACCTAAGGTCGGGAGTAGCAAATGAGCACCGATCATGGTCCCCAGAACACGTTTTGGGGTGCCATTAAAAATCATATAGATATATGTATAGCCTATTTGTGTTCGCACTCTAGCGGCCGCATATTAAGTCCGATTTGTTGCAAATTTGGTACACATGTTGGGTGTCGCTCGGACGAGTTCGTTAGCCAAAAAAATCCAACAAACGGAAGCACATTTTTTGACCGGAAATAACTATTTTTTCGGATTTTTCCTACGAGAATGAATTTGTTTTTAGTTTTTTCTACATTTATGTAGGATGTTATTCTGCATATTTTATTTTTTTACGCGACCTTGTAGCTCGCTTGGTTCCCTAAAAATCGATCAAAACGTAAAATACCATAAAGTACCCGGTTCAAAGCGATGTGGTGGATTCTACCGTGGGGTTGGCGTCCGAACCCCATTGTGCATTGTGTACTGAAGCTACTCCCAATACGGGGGTTGGCGTGCAAAGTACGCAATGCTTTGTGTGTTGAAGATACTCCCAATACGGTGTTTGGCGTGCGAAGCGCGCAATGTTCTGCGTATTAAAGACACTCCCAATATGTGGAATGGCGTGCGAAGCACGCAATGCTTTGTGTATCGAAGATACTCCCAATATGCGGAATGGCGTGCGGAGCACGCAATGCTTTGTGTGTCGAAGATACTCCCAATATGCGGAATGGCGTGCGAACCATTTTGCAGCTATTCAGCACCGTCGTTAATAGACCTATTTCCCAAATTGTTAGGCCTAAAACATAGGCCTATAAACTTAATTTTGGAAATTTGTTCAACTCACGTAAAGCGGTTCAGCTGCGTGGTCGAATTATTTGTTTTGTGCCTTCTAGCTTTCTCTCTATGTAACTGTATAGGCCTATATAGTACTGCTACACTGTCACTACCAGAATAAAAGAAATATACTAGTGCCTATATAAAATTACCATGTCTGGCACGAGACAGCTCGGATCACATTGCATGTAAGCAGCCAACTCATTACTTTCACACAGGCTTAAGCCCAAGTAGGGATAATCTTTATTATCAAAATGTATCAGAAAACTAAGAATAAATAATCTACTTTTCATTTCAAGAAAAGAAACATTTGGCTGACACCAAGTAGGTAAGTAATAAAGATCGAAAACAAAATATATGGTGTTGAATGATAGAAAATGTACGTGACGAGTGTGTATTTATCTTAATATTGGGTGTGGAATACTCACTCGAAAACCACTCGAGTGTATGGATTGAATTTAGTGAGCGGAGTCAGCCTTAAGAAGGTTGGCCTGTTGTAGTGCATTGGTAAGACGCTCGAGCTCTCGTTTTTACTAATGTCGGTCTTATTTTTTATTTCCACCAAATGCACTCGACGATTAAATTTGTAGACAGCAATGTATAATCAATAGAAAACAAAATTCTCTCCGATGTTTTACTGGTTTCAAGTACTCGACTGAAAATCGTGTTTTTCATGTTGTTTATAAGCAAACATCTTCAATCAAAATGAGTAATTTACCACTTTTATCATCTAAGAAAATTACAAGTTTGATGTTCATGAAATATTACGTGTTTGTTTATATATTATGTCCTGCAAATTACAAAAGGTTATCTTCAAAATTTGATGAAAGATAAGTTATATGGAAGAAGCTCGTATGGGACTGCTTCGTTCCTCAATTAGAAAAGTTAAAGACCAGGTCTTGCCGTACGAAGTCTCTTCTCGTGGGCGTGGCTGTTTGATGTCGATCGCTATTTATGTCTTTTCTAAATTTATGTAAGTCAATATTAAGTGCGTTTAGTAAAACAATTAATTCTCTATGCACACAGATGTTTCTATAACGCGATGAGATAATTCAGAAGTTGATTACACGGGTCAAAATAAAGTGAACATTTTCAAAAACATATAGCCTACTGTATGTCCTAAAACGAATTTTATCCTATTACTTTAAATGAGCAATTCTTGGATCTTTGTATCTGACGCGGATCTCGAAAACGGCTCTAACGAATTCAAAGAAATTTTGTATTTAGGTGTAGTTTTGATTTTTAAGTACACCCATATATTTCGTGTAAAAACGCAATTTTTTGAGAAAATCTAATTTAAAAGAAAAAAATTTAACATAGGGTCTTATGGGTTGCCATGTTGGTTACAAAATAACAACGAAATAGTAAATAAAGCAATCAAAACAGCTGTTTATAAACAAGCCATGAGATTGAGTATTATCCAAAATCAGCTGTTCATTGGATAGTTTTTAATTACTGTTAAAAAAACAAGCTAATTTATACTGTTTTAGCATGTTATAATCGCATATATTATTTCTCAAGACTATTTTTTTGTCAGTACGCCATAACTTCCTTAATACATCATCAAATTACATGAATGAGGCATCATTTTAAAGCTTTCCTTAACCACTACACGGGAAAAATAGACAAACAGCTTAAAATTCATGTTTTAATAACAAAAATTTATTTAAAAAACTTTTATATCATACTCTGTATGTTCCTAATGAAAGGCGCCATCTACTAACCATCTGTTTAACTAGCATGACAGCTGTTAGTTAGATTGTTTACACTGTACGATTGTATAGGGAAACTGTTATTTATTTATAAACCAATGTAAATAAATAAACTTAATTAACTGAATTAAATCAACGTGTTAAATCAGGTAAATGTAGGCCTACTCCGAACTTGCGAAATATTCGCACGGGTCAGCTAGTTAGAATAAATTGGGCCTGATTTAACAATTTATTTTGTAAAAAAAAAGTAAACTCGGCAAAAATGGATAAATTCTAATAGTCAATTTTGTAATATAGGCCTGGCTCATTTCTTAATCATAGTATTGAGGTTATGTTTACTGCTGTATATTTAGGCCTGGTTTCAAAACTTTAGTTGACAGAAGATGGTAGAACTAGGACTAAAATCGTAATGAAAGCCTCTCACGTTTCTAAAACATGTATGTGAGGTTATAATTAATCTTGTAATTACTGTTAATATATTTAAGCCTGGTTTAATAATTTTACAAAACTGTGTACAAACGAGCCAAAGATTAACGAGATTCTTTAGCGAATTTTCCAACTGCGAGCGAAGCGAAGCAGCCATCTGAGGCCAAAGGCCAAGGCGGGGTTGGGACGCGAAGCGTCCAGTGGCAGAGCCCCTAGTCCTATACTCTAATACGAGCAATGTCTGTTTGTAAGTACGAGCAATCTCGAGATCCGGCGGAAGGATTTTGCTGAAAGTTTGGGATTAGAGGCTTTTGGGTCTAAAAAATCGATTGGTGAAAACCACTACCTCAGGAAAACTCGTATTTTTCCCAACAACTCATTTGAAAATTGAAATTTTTTAACATTGGGCTTATGGAGTTTAAAATCATTGCATGTGTTTATTGACTATAATAATAACAATAATCAGCTCTTTCCTATATTATTTCCATTATCAGCTGATTTCAAGCTTAAAACTATTTTTTTAATTTCTAACCTTTATAAGATAGGTTTTTGTATCTGTTGAAGTATTTTTATTTCGTATTAGAGTATATGATAAACAGTTCATATGTACGTAAGTTCGAAAAATATTCAAATTTACTCAGTATGCGATTTGTATTTACATACATTTTCCTAAAAAAAAAAAAAACAATAATAAATACCGAGTAATGCTCAGTCGCCCAGGTACTTTTTACTTAATACGATTAAACCGATTAAATTGGAATCTTGAACGGTGCTCATCAATGTATAGACTTAGTTAAAAACATCAACTTGTTCCAATAATTGATGTCAAAATAGGGATTATAAAAAAATAAATTTAATAAGAATAACTCAAAAACCGTAAAATTTTATAAAACACGTCAAGATTTTGTTTTGTAGCCCGTTTGATTTTTTATCGAATGGTGTAAATGTGAAAATTATACAAAAGGTAACAGTAAGACAGGTACATTAGTTTAATGCATATACATTTTATAGCCTACCAGATCTCAGCAACGCACACTAATGGAGGTTGTTTTACTGTTACCCTTTGTTCCAATGTTAAATAACCAAAACATACCTTCACTATTAAGCATATTTTTGTGTTGTTTTTGTCAAAAAGAGAAAGCTGTATTTTTTTCTTAAAGTAAAATAGATTGTGGGTGTTGATTGCTAAGGTTTTTTTTTGCAATATCTTATTTTGCAACTGAGTAAAAAATTAATAAAGTTTACTATTTTTTACTATTTATATCATACGTTTATGAAAACAATAAAAAGGTTTTTGAAAATGTATGCAGCAATCAACATCCGCATATGACAGTACTTCAAAATGAAACCAGATTTTTAAATTTATTCCACGAATTAACGGAAAAAATTGACTTATTCTGTAGCATTGCTCTTATGGGAATCAGATTCAATATGGCGGTCAGGGTAGCGCCCCCTTAAACTGGCTACAAAAATTTACGGGGGGGGGGGGTTATTAGAAAAAACAATACTAAACTACTACTACCACTAGAATATCTTGAAAACCACATTTCACAAAATCCTTAAAAGAATAATTCGACCACACAGCTGAACCGCTGACGTGAGTTGAGCGAATTCCCGAAATTAAACGTATTTGTTTTAGGGTTTTTCAACAAACTAACTCGTAAGCTAAGACGATGATAAGCTGCCTGCGTGTACAAAATATATTTGTAGAACTTCTTTGTAACTCGGCCTCCAACTTCCACTCGAGCGCTTTTTATTCCGTTCGCAGCGGAAAAACTCACTTAGTGAGTTTGCACCTCGACTTTGTGGCTTTGCTTCGCTCGCAGCAGTTTGCATACCTTTATATGGTATTTTACATTTTGATCGATTTTGGGGGAACCAAACAAACTATAAGGTCGTGTAAAAAAAACAAAATGTGTATAATAATCTCCTTTATTTATATTTTTACGTAAAACCGCGAAAGTTTAATTTAAATACAAAAAAAAAATAGAAAAAATCATTACTTCCGGCAAAAAATTAAACTTTTGGAGTTTTCTATAAAAATATAGAAGATTAAAATATTTTACACATTTTGGTTTTTTACACGACTTTATAGCTTGTTTGGTTAACACAAAATCGATCAAAAAGTAAAATACCAAATACCATAAAAGCACTTGGTTCAAATCCACTAGGGGGATGATTGTAGCGTTGGTCAGCTTCTGTTACGAGGCCGACTGCTGGGATGCAAATTACCGAGAGCGAAGCGAAGCAGTAAACAATCCAAGGCCACTAGGTCGAGGTGCAAACTCACAAAGCCAGTTATCCGCTGCGAGCGGAATAAAAAGCGCTTGAGTAGGGGTTGGAGGCTAGTAATATATTTCGTACACGTAGGCAGCTATTCAAAGTCTTTGTGGTGACCAATTTCCCAAATAGTTGGTTGAAACAATAAAATCTATATATATATAAAAGCGAAATACCACTCACTCACTCACTGATCACGATTTCTCAAAAACTACCGAACGGATTGAAATGAAATTTGGTATGTAGCTTCCTCTAGGGCCATAGATGCTCACTAAGAAAGGGTTTGAAAAAATTCGAAATTTTAGGGGGATTTGGGGGGGGATCAAAGTTATTAAATCACGATTTCTCCAAAACTACCGAACAGATTGGAATGAAATTTGGTATGTAGCTTCCTCTAGGGCCATAGGTGCTCACTAAGAAAAGGTTCGAAAAAATTCGAAATTTTAGGAGGGGTTTGGAGGATCAAAGTTATTAAATCACGATTTCTTCAAAACTACCGAACGGATTGGAATGAAATTTGGTATGTAGCTTCCTCTAGGGCCATAGGTGCTCACTAAGAAAGGGTATGAAAAATTTCGAAATTTTAGGTGGGGTTTGGGGGGA
>JAGFPH010004334.1:95476-108390 GCA_018207615.1 Philaenus spumarius | reverse complement strand
AAAAAAGGGTTTTAAAAAATTGGAAATTTTAGGGGGGTTTGGGGGGTAAAAATTACTAAATCACGATTTCTCCAAAATTACCGAACAGATTGGAATAAAATTTGGTATGTAGCTTCCTCTAGGGCCATAAGTGCTCACTAAGAAGGGGTATGAAAAATTTTGAAATCTTAGGAGGGGTTTGGGGGGATCAAAGTTACTAAAATCATAATTTCAGATCTTTTATTATTATGACAATAGTGCTTTTATTATTTAAGATCTATATATATAAAAGCCAAATACCACTCACTGACTGAACACTTAAAAAGAATACAATTAAAGACTGAAAATACCAACCACCACGGGCAACGCCGTACGGGTCAGCTAGTTATATTATAAACTTAATTTTGGAAATTCGCTCAACTCAGGGGTTCAGCTGCGTGATACTAGTATGTAAACTGCACATTACGACTAAACAGTTCATCAATAATAGATCTACTTATACAGCTGATGATGCTGTTAAACAAGGTAATTGCTTGTGTATTTACGTCATTGCGTGAAGGTTAAAGACTTGTGGTGACTTACTGGCACTGTTCTCCTCAAGAGAATTACAGCTTTGAGATGTTGCTACACTGTTTCAGCAACAGACATGAAAAAAACTCTATCCTAGTTCCAAACCATCGTTAAAGGACGAGGTGCGGAAAGTAAACTATATTTACGTTTTATAGAAACAATTTCTAACGTTTTCCAAATTGTTGTTACAGTATTTTCTCGCAAAAAATGTAAAAGAAAATGGGATGTTGAGCAGTAATTTCGGAAGAATTTTGCATAACATAATTCACGTAATTCCAAGGTAAACAAACTTAACAGCTTTTAATAATTGAAACCTCTAAGTGTCAGCCACATTTTTATTACTCGTACACATTTAAACATCTACAGAATGTAACCGATTATTGAGTTAAGTTTACGCTATTAATACATTTAATTTTTCAGGAAAGTACAGAGAATATTGTTATGCAAATAAATTTTTTTTACATTTTCTCTAGCTTTTTATGCGTTTGGAATGCAAATAAACGGTACCAGGAACTGGCACATAATGTCTCACAAACATATTTAAATTACTAAACAGAAGCACTGTGACTTGTAGGGTGGGGTAGGGAGGTGATTTTTTATTAAAGTTGGAGATTAACTAATAAATATTATTATTATTATCTAGAGAGAAAACTATTCGATCGATTTCGAACAAATTTGCATGAAACACGTCAATTAGGTCTTTATAGATGCCCGTAAAAAGGTTTTGAAAAATTGTGAAAAACAACTCCCTTTATGGCCAAATACCCTAACAAATCAGTTATTATTATTATTATTAGCTAAACGAGAATTTTTAGAAAGATGCGGTTTTTTGCAAATGGTAGGGCACCTTAAAGGCTACAAATAAGCCAAATTTTATCAAAATCGTTAGAGCCGTTTTTTTATAAAAAAAATAATAACTGATTTTTTGGGGGTTTTTTGACCAAAAAGGGGGTTGTTTTTCAAAATTTTTAAAAACCCTTTTTTGTGCATCTATACAGGCCTACTTGACATGTCTGGTGCAAATTTGGTTGAAATCGATTGAATAGTTTTCTCTCTAGCTTTGTATACATACAGACATACAGACAGACATACATACAGACAGACATTTTGTAAAAACCACTTTTTTGGACTCAGGGGGTCCCAAAACGGATATTTCCACAAAAATCTCAACATCGATTTTTTTTTGCGATCACTATACTTTCTCTATACTATAGTATAGTGAGAAACTAATAACGAAAAATTGGTAAATACAATTTTCAAAAGTACAATATAAATTTAATTATAAGTACAAAATATAGCAAATTAGGTTTTTTACATTATTAAACAAAACAAATAAATGTCACTTCCTACAAATGTGTATAGAGAAAAATAGTAAAAGAGAGCGATACAAAAAAAATACCTACAAGTAGGCCTATTCAAAAATCTATAGAATGAATTCCAATCAAGTAAATTATACACTGTTATATTTTCTTGTTCAGGAAGGTACAGGGAACATTTTTGTAGAGGTGAAATAGTTTTTTTTTCTCTGGCTTCTTTTGCGTTCCGAACGAAAAACCTAAATTTGTAAATAAAAGATTCAAAAGCAGGACTTTTTGAAAAATACAAACACCTATTTATCATAAATCAAAAATAATAAAAATTCTTAAAAAACAAAACGGAAGGAGGAATAATAGTAAAAATGCGTCATTTTAAATTGGGTGGTTGGGAAAATAGATAATATTTTGTAGTTTAGCCTCTACACTATAAAACTTCTAGTCGCGGTATGTGGCGAAATAATCAGTACTGAAATTGAAACAGCTTTGGTACAGCTGATTACATAATTGATTGTTGCCAGGCCACGTTGCTCATTATTACTTTCTTGTTTGAGGTTAGTTAACGCTGTAATGGTTCTTCAAACTATAGAGAAAGTTTTTTTCGTACAGCATTATATTCGCTCATACGGAACAGGCCACCCGGTGGTCCTACTTTGATGAACTGCTGTAGAGTTTCAAGAACGAATTCTTTGAAAATTGCTCAAGCAAGATGGCGCCAACAGTCATACCGCAGTCCATAGTTTTACTTCGAAGAAAATTTGGCAACCGCCTGATTAACCGAGGAACAAACTGTCCATGCCCATCCCAATCCTTTTTACCACCTGACCTTAATGCGTGGGGAATGATGAAGGAAAGCACCTTCCGAAACGACCCACTGACTGGTTCGTAAAGAATAACCAGATACGTTTAGAAGCAAGCAAACCCTTTTCAACAACATGTCCGAAGAACTTCAACAACGCTAAGAGAGTTGCCCAAAACTTAATGCAGGACATTTAGAACATGTGGGTGTTAAAAACTATAGTTTCCAGCTTCCTTTTACTTTGTGTATTTGTCTAAAAATAAAACATTTAAAACTATTACAATTTACGGTTTATTTTGGCGCATACTGAAATAGGACATATAAATCTGTTTTTTTTTTTTTTTAATAAAAGCTGACAAGTGGAAAAATAGCGACTATAAAAAAAAAACTAGTGACTTTCTGTTACTTTAATAATATCGACAAAATTGTCTTTGGCCCTCAACCAATAGAGTTCTGAATCACCCTGCATATTATCAACTCCTATATAAGCGAGTGTAAGCTCGTACGTACGTGAGTAACAATATAATATAACAGCTGATTTCACCCATTATTTGTAGATTTTGTCCTTAAACAAAACCTAGCGTAGATTGTACTTTCGGGTTATGTTTACATCTTCAATCAATAATATAATGTCTTGTGAAGTTGATTTTTTTAATGAGTTATAGAACTAATGTAGTATAATAGGCACTATAATAAGTTATAAGAATATGCTTTGAGGTTATAAAATTAATATTAATACAGCCTTTTATCATCAATATATTAATTTATACAAATTTGTAATTTAATTAAAGAAGAGATACCAATTCGTTTAGCTTCGGAAACATTCGTACATATTCGAATAACATATTCCATTATTAATTTCTTCAATATAATATTAATTAATAACTTCTTAATCATTTGATATATCAACATGAAATAAAAAGCAATTGAAAGTTAATATTTGTATCTTTACTTTGATATACCAGGTGTCTTAACCTCCCCCCTATTATTTTTTTAATTAATGGAAATAGACAGATTTGCTTTGGAAATTGTTAACATGACAAAAAATAGAGTTTTTATTGTGTATCTTAAATTTCAACCCCTCCCCAAAAAATGGGGATTTTTGGGGGGTAAGTCGAAAGTTTTAAATGAGAACCCCTGTTGACACCTCATTTTAAAGGCCTTAATAAAAGAAGAAGATTGGCGCAAACCGGCGATCTGTTGGTTGACTCTATCCAACATATTGGCCGATCAAAGTTATAATTTTTCCCCATTCAAATACTGTAACATTAAAATGTGAAAGATGATGACATCTGTTATTTTTTACAAGGTTTTCATCCAATACGTCACTCAATCTAAGTTATAAAACATAGTAATTAGTATAAAAACAGTAAAGCTTCTAGAATTCCCAGTTACTGGACTTTTACTATTAGGAGTCGACAAACATGCACAGTAATAACAAAGCATTTGCAAGGTTGTATTAACCCAAAGCCCATTTTTGGGGGAGGGGTTGAAATTTACGACACACCAAAAAACTCCATTTTTGGTCATGTTAACAATCCCCAAAGCAAATCTGTCTATTTCCATTAATAAAAAATAATAATAGGGGGTGGGACTTTTAAGACACCTGGTATAATAATGTATATATAAATACTAAATTTTAACAAAAAGGCCTACCAGTTTTATAAAATCATTTCTAAATTTTACAACATTTGACTATTTTATAATATTTAAAATATTTCAACTATTTTATAATATTTCATAAATATACCTTTACTTCTGGTTACTGCTCGCAGTACTGTTTATTGTTTCAGATGACGACCGTTTCGCCTATTTATCATTCATTATCAAAACACTTTACACATTTTAAATGTGACGTGCTGACGCGTGTGTTGTGTTAGAACTACATGATAACAAGTTGACGTGCATTATGCAAATTAATGTTTATTTTGTATTTATTTGAATTTGTAAAGTGATTTGATAATGCCTGATAAATAGACGAAACGGTCGTCATATGAAACAATAAACAGGACTGCGACAAGTAACCAGAGGTAAAGATACTTATGAAATATAATATACCCAGTCCAGTAAGGCAAACAAAAGTAATTATAAATTTTACTAGCTGACCCGTACGGCGTTGCCCGTGGTGGTTGGTATTTTCAGTATTTTTAACGTAATTGTATTATTTTTAAGTGTTCAGTCAGTGAGTGGTATTTGGCTTTTATATATATATATCTTAAATAATAAAATCACTATTGTAATAATAATAAAAGATATGAAATTATGATTTTAGTAACTTTGATCCCCAAACACCCCTAAAATTTCGAATTTGTTCAAACCCTTTCTTAGTAAACACCTATGGCCCAAGGGGAAGCTACATACCAAATTTCATTCCAATCCGTTCGGTAGTTTTGAAGAAATCGTTTTTTAATAACTTTGATCCCCCAAACCCCCCTAAAATTTTGAATTTTTTCAAACCTTTTCTTATTGAGCACCTATGGCCCTAGAGGAAGCTACATACCAAATTTCATTCCAATCTGTTCGGTAATTTTGGAGAAATCGTTATTTAGTAATTTTTACCCCTCAAACCCCCCTAAAATTTCCAATTTTCAAACCCTTTCTTAGTGAACACTTATGGCCCTAGAGGAAGCTACATATCAAATTTCATTCCAATCCGTTTGGTAGTTTTGAAGAAATCGTGATTTAATAACTTTGATCCCTCCAAACACCCCCTAAAATTTCGAATTTTTTCAAACCCTTTCTTAGTAAGCACCTATGGCCCTAGAGGAAGCTACATACCAAATTTCATTCCAAACCGTTCGGTAGTTTTGAAGAAATCGTTTTTTTAATAACTTTGATCCCTCCAAACCCCCCCTAAAATTTCGAATTTTTTCAAACCCTATCTTAGAGAGCACCTATAGCCCTAGAGGAAGCTACATACCAAGTTTCATTTCAATCCGTTCTGTAGTTTTTGAGAAATCGTGATGAGTGAGTCAGTGAGGAGTGAGTGAGTGAGTGGAATTTCGCATTCATATGTGTATACAGGGTGTTACAAAAATGTGTGATGGGCTATACAGGACCTGATTCTACATGCAAAAATAAGTCGAAAATGTAGAATAACATTTTTTCGATTTCTGCTTAGTTTAGCCGTAATCCGCCATTTTGTTTTTTTACAAAAACTCACTGTAACTTTGGAAATAGATAAGATATCGACTTCAAATTTGGAATAAGCATTTTATAAGTTACGAGTAACAAGTGTACCAAACGCAAAGAATTTATTTTTATAATTTTCAAAATGGCGGCCGTTACAAATTTTTAACGTGGAATATCTTTAAAACCGTTAACTTTACAAAAAATGTACAAGAAACAAAATATTTTCCATTTTTAACGACAGACAAAATGCTTTTTTTGTAGTTTCTGTAGGTCATAGGATAACCGAGTTATCGACAAAAAACATAATTTCTTGGTAATTGTCTACAACGAAAATTAGCCTAAAACCACAATTTTTTGAAATTGAACAATTTGTGTAGTTTTTTTTCTAGCGGCTATCAGGCTCTAGGCTATCAGATTCTACATGCAAAAATAAGTCGAACATGTAGTATAACATTTTTTCGATTTCGGCTTAGTTTAGCCGCAATTCGCTTGTAAACAATTACCAAGAAATTATGTTTTGTGTCGATAACTCGGTTGTCCTTTGACCTACTGAAACTACAAAAAAAGCATTTTGTCTGTCGTTAAAAAAGGAAAATATTTTGTCTCTTGTAATTTTTTTGTAAAGTTAACGGTTTTAAAGATATTCCACGTTAAAAATTTGTAACGGCCGCCATTTTGAAAATTATAAAAATAAATTCTTTGCGTTTGGTACGCTTGTTAATCGTAACATATAAAATGCTTATTGCAAATTTGAAGTCGATATCTTATCTATTTCCAAAGTTACAGTGAGTTTTTGTAAAAAAACAAAATGGCGGATTACGGCTAAACTAAGCCGAAATCGAAAAAATGTTATACTACATTTTCGACTTATTTTTGCATGTAGAATCAGGTCCAGTATAGCCCATCACACATTTTTGTAACACCCTGTATAGATAATGTCAATATGAAGTAAAAATCAATCAATATTTTATTATTATATTATTATCTTTCTTGATAAAATATATCAAATAATATATTATCTAAATAACACATTTTAACAAATAAATAGACCTACTTTATATTAAAATTAGTAATCCTACAATAGTAGGCTACTTATAAAATTATAGTAATCTTTATAATTGTACACATTTACTGAGTTAAAAATCCCCCTCAGCACAGTTAGGTAGGCCTAGATAAAGTCTGTTGTTTTTAAATACAGTAGTATTATTTTAAATTATGTATTTCTGATGTGTATCTAATTAATCTGCCTGTGATTTTTCACGGAGGCTTACTAGTTGAATTATATTACCAACACAGACTGAACAAGAGATTTAAACGGTGGTACAGCAAAGATGTCGGTTAAAGGTAAAGAATCCATAACTAATACCCGACCCTACTCAGGACAGTTGGTGTACAGCTGGCACCCCCCCCCACCCCACCCCCCGTGTTTACTTTGACCCTACATGGGTCGGGGTTTTACTGTCAACAGCTGGCCCGCGCCGCTTTGATGCTCTGCTGTAGTAAAAATATTTTGTGAATCTTTCGTAAGACGAATTCAATACGACCAATTATCATACTAATATTCCAGTCAAATTAACTTCTGCGAACAAATTCCCTTCGGGATTATTCATGATTCTCGCAAAACATGTGTTTTCAATTTTGCCCGACTCTGACCTCTTCCTTGTCTCTCGACATATCGAACAAATCTAGTAGGCTTATATTTCTCTTCATATTGAATTAGAATTAGCGTTAGTTTTTTTAGTACTAGGGAAAACCCCTGCGTGCTCCGCACGCCAACCCCGTTGGTACCTTCTATACACATAATCATGTTATGTTTTCTTTATAATAAAGATGTAGGATTAATAATAACCCCACAGCAAATAATGTTAAATGGTCAAATCAAATTATTTCGTATATTTTGTAACAGCAGTTATAATAAAGGTTAAAAGAACCAGCAAGGCTCAGGAATACACTTTGAATAAAAACATAACCTAAAAGTTAGAAATGCAAATAATTGCATTGCTTCAAAGTTTGAAATCAGCTGTCAATGGAAATATTGGAACAAACAGCTGTTTTTTCTGTTATTTTATTCAATTGGTTGCTATGGTAATAAATGTAAATACATGTGTTGGTTCCTCAGTCTAGGACTAATCTAAGTTTTTTCCGACTAAATTTACAAATATTGAAATAAAAAAGGTTTTTATCAAAATGAATTATATTCTATGTTACTCAGGGATAGTGTAGCTTTTTATTAGTAAAACTATTTTTTCAATCGGTTCAGTAGTTCCAGAGATTACCCCCTACATACAAACAAACAAATTTTACCTCTTTATAATATTAGTACTTATAGACGAATAACAACAGTTAAAATAAAGGTTAAAAGAACCAGCAAGGTTCAGGTCTACGCTTTAATAAAAACCTATCCTAAAAGTTAGAAATACAAATAATTGCTTCAAAGTTTGAAATCAGCTGTCAATGGAAATATTGTAACAAACAGATGTTTTACCTGTTATTTTATTCAAATTGGTTGATATAGTATAAATGTAAATACATGTGTTGGTTCCTCAGTCTAGGCTTAACCTAAGTTTTTTTCCGACTAAATTTACAAATATTGAAATAAAAAAGGTTTTTATCAAAATGAATTATATTCTATGTTACTCAGGGATAGTATAGCTTTTTATTAGTAAAAACTATTTTTTCAATCGGTTCAGTAGTTCCAGAGATTACCCCCTACATACAAACAAACAAACTTTACCGCTTTATAATATTAGTACTTATAGACGAATAACAACAGTTAAAATAAAGGTTAAAAGTACCAGCAAGGCTCATGAATAAGCTTTGAATAAAAACATAACCTACAAGTTAGAAATACAAATAATTGCTTCAAAGTTTGAAATCAGCTGTCAATGGAAATATCGTAACAAACAGCTGTTTACCTGTTATTTTATTCAATTGGTTGCTATGGTAATAAATGTAAATACATGTGTTGGTTCCTCAGTCTAGGCCTAACCTAAGTTTTTTCCGACTAAATTTACAAATATTGAAATAAAAAAGGTTTTTATCAAAATGAATTGTATTTTATGTTACTTAGGGATAGTATAGCTTTTTATCAGTAAAACTATTTTTTCAATCGCTTCAGTAGTTCCAGAGATTACCCCCTACATACAAACAAACAAACTTTACCTCTTTATAATATTAGTACTTATAGACGAATAGTCCCCCTTACAACTCCTGTTTTAAATTTAAGTTAATTAGCCCTAAATCCATTAAAAAAATAGTTCGATCCCACAGCTGAATCGCTGATGTTAGTTGAGCGAATTTTCAAAATTAAATTTATTTGTGATATTAGTCTACTCGTGAGGGCACTGAATAGATATCTGCGTGTACTAAATATATTAGTAGAATTTGTTTGCACCTCAGCCCACAGCTACGGCTTACGCGCTGCATTCTTGCGGCTTCGCTTCGCTCGCGGCGCGGCGGTCAATGTTGCTTCGCAAGTTTGCATCTCGGCCGAGGATATGAACCATTTTGGTTGGTTTTGGGAGAACCAGACGGAATATATGGTCGTGTAAAAAAAATGTAAATTGTGTGCTTAAGACCACACGGGATAAGTGTAAACTTTTTACCACAACTTACGAAATGAGGAAGCACATTGTCCACTTCAGAGGTATTACCAATTAAACTATACATTGTGTTAAGGGGAGGCTACCCTGTCCGCCATATTGAATCTGATTCCCATAAGAGCAATGCTACAGAATAAGTCATTTTTTCCCGTTAATTCGTGGAATAAATTTAAAAATTTGGTTTCATTTTTAAGTACTGATGCATAAAATACATAAATCGAAAATCTCGGTCGAGTTGGTACTCTCCAAGGGTGGTCTGTTACACCCTTTATACGGATAGAACTAGGAAACCAAATCAGTGCGCTGTCCTTGAAGTAAACGCGCGTGCGCACAATGCAAACACTATAAGAGGAACACAAAAACAAGTGTTGTATGAGAAACATATGGCCCTGATTTAATTACTCAGATCAGCTGTTAAAAGTTAGAACCTAACATAGACGATCATTGCTACTTCTAATATGGGAAAGGGGGGGGGGGGGGTATGGATTATGAACTAAACTTGACCAGTCGAATGTTTAAGGTACCAAAATGTAAAAGATAAGAGTAAAATAAAATAAACTCATTCGGTTTTACACATTAGAATATATAAACCAATTTATTTATAAACTGTCAATACATAGGGCCTAATATTAGGTTAACATATCAGTTTCTTAATTACACTGTTTTGAACGACTGACCTGGTTAACCTTATCAGATGTTTGATCAGTTATTCCATACAACTTGTTCATACATAACGTTCATATGGTATATAATATCGACGTAGCAATTCATTCTCCCACTGCGCAGTCTAGTTACTCACTCAAGATAGGCGTGCGCATGTTACCGTTGCAAACGACTTTTTGGTCCAACCACCCAACCAACAATACAAGTAGACAAGAAATTTGCCTTTTTCTACAAAAATACGTTCAGAAAACTTTTGTTGTTTTAAATTGTAGGTTTTAGCCCGTAGAAAATCAGTTTTTCTTAATTACACTGTTTTGAACGACTGGCCTGGTTAACCTTATCAGATGTTAGGTCAGTTATTCCACACAACTTGTTGATATGGTAAAGAACATAGACGTAGCAATTCATTCTCCCACTGTGCAGTCTAGTTACTCACTCAAGATAGGCGTACGCATGTTAATGTTGTAAACGACTCCAACCACCCAACCTAGTACTATTAGACAAAATAATTGCCTTTTTCTACAAAAATACATTCGGAAAACTTTTTTTGTTTTAAACTGTAGGTTTTGGTCCGTAGAAAATCAGTTTCTTAATTACACTGTTTTGAACGACTGGCCTGGTTAACCTTATCAGATGTTAGGTCAGTTATTCCACACAACTTGTTGATATGGTACAGAATATAGACGTAGCAATTCATTATCCCACTGCGCAGTCTAGTTACTCACTCAAGATAGGCGTACGCATGTTATGTTGTAAACGACTCCAACCACCCAACCTAGTACAATTAGACAAAAGAATTGCCCTTTTCTACAAAAATACATTCGGAAAACGTTTGTTGTTTGAAACTGTAGGTTTTGGTCTGCAGAAAAATTACTACTTCCCTCCTCAAACCTTCCTTATTTAGGCTACAAAATTTGGTGTATGTCAAATAACTATGTTGCCATTATAAAGAAACGTAGTCAGAAATTAAAAAACGGAAATATAAAAATATTTATTTTTTGTATCCTTTTTTCGTACCCAAATAAAGCAGCAACAAATTAGACATATATTTTACCCATAGACATGTCCATTTTACCCATTTTCTATCAAGTTTTGCAAAAAAAATGCCAACAAACCAAAAGTGCTCATCGGGAAATTTCCTATTAAAGTTGTTTTTTAGTTGAACATCGAAATTTTTCTTAAATTAAAAAAAATTAATAATTGTTTGATAAGATATTATTTGTATTGTTAACCTGTATTACGCAAAATACACTGTATACAAGATTTTTGGGATCACTTATTTAAATGTTGAGTCAAAAGTAACACACTTAATAAAGTGGCGGCCTTACAATAAATTTTAAAAACTAGACATAGATAGGCACAAAATTTTCAGAGTTTTAATATTCTCATAACGGTAGGCCTAACTGGAAACGAGTTGTGGTGGGGAGCTAATACTTTTTACTCTATATACGTAAAAAAAAATACAATAAAACCTTTATATATTTTTGTTGACTTTTTGTTCTGTTTTATTGGGTTAACGGACAACATATTTTAGTCTTTCGATTTATTGAGAAAGTTTGTTTCCCTTTTCATCGCGTAGATTGGGGCAGAGGGGTAGGGTTATACCTGGGGATTTTTTTTGTGAAAAGGGTTATTTCTGTGCACATTTGGTGTGCGAAACCCTTTTGTGCACCCCTGCCTCCGAATATATCAAACTTTTCTGTAGCAGTTTGTGTATAAAACGTAACGGCGAAGTAGGTTGTGCAAAGCCCTTCCAGCAGTACTGCTCAACTGACAACAATTAACAGACAACTTTTTGGTTTTATTTTAAAGAAATAAAAACCCTTAAATGCCCCGTGATATATGTTACGTGTTGAGCGCCCACAGAGTACGTGTTCGACTGAATGCGTAGGCCGGAAGTGGACCAGAGTCTGGAGCGTTTCCGGTTCAATGTATTCCTTCGCGGACTTCAAAGTAACTTTTGTATTTCGAGATAGAGGGGTCAGTTCCTCTTAAAACGTTTGACTCCTGAATTAAACTCCATTGCTTCCAGAGCTAAGTCAAAACTTATGATCGCAGATAAACGATATTCCGTTGCTACGTTGAACAATTACTCCTAAGGAAGTAGGCGGCACCATTCCAACTCGTGTTTACCGTTGACTTGGCAACACATCTCAGTTGTAGAAAACGGTCGCGCGTGTCAGGGTAAATTACATATTTCGGCGAAACACTTTTTACGGGGTTTCTACAGAATTTTGGTAATTCGTTTCCCTGACTTATTTATCAATTTACCTGGCTCAACTCGCGACATATTTTGATATTAATTGACTACATTTGCATTACACTTTAGTAACATTCTACGGTATTACAAACATGTCTGCCTCTAATACAGCCATTCCTTACATCACCATCAACGAAAGACAACGAAATCAGGTGTATTTTCAACCCCCGACCGAAACAGACGGGTGTTATAAGTTCAACGTGTGTATCTGTGTGTCTGCGTACCTGTCTGTGGCATTGTAACTCCCAAACGAATGAACCGATTTTGATGTAATTTTTTGTTTAAAGGAAACTTGACTCGAGAAAATACGGTCAGCCGTTCGGGGGCTTTTAAAATTTTTAATTTATCTGTTATAGTATAAATAAGTGTAAAAACATTTAATTACAAATAATTCGAAAACGCAGCTGAACCGCTGACGTGAGTTGAGCGAATTTCCAAAATTTTGTTTATATGTTTTAGGGTTACAACCACCTATTTAGAAATTGGTCTATTCACGAAGGAGCTAAATAGCCTAACTGATGTAACAAATATATTAGTGTAATTTGTTTGCACCTCAGCCTCCAGCCTCGGCTCACGCCCCTAGCGGCTTCGGATTA
>JAGFPH010004334.1:71582-83075 GCA_018207615.1 Philaenus spumarius | reverse complement strand
ATCCCTACCGCAGGCACTCTCTCGGATCTGCCTTCTTAGGCCTTTCAATTTTTCTAATTGTCTAGGATGTCAATCAA
Source organism: Philaenus spumarius (assembly GCA_018207615.1). Classification (NCBI taxonomy): domain Eukaryota; kingdom Metazoa; phylum Arthropoda; class Insecta; order Hemiptera; family Aphrophoridae; genus Philaenus; species Philaenus spumarius. Next base: position 82,998 of record JAGFPH010004334.1, on the reverse strand, counting down.
TAACCTCCCTCTCTAAGTCACTCTTATTTTTATGCCCATCCATACCGCAGGCACTCTCTCGGATCTGTCTTCTTAGGCCTTTCACTTTTGTTCACTGTCTAGGGTGTCAATCTAAAGCCTCGCTCTTTAAGGCACTCTTATTCTTTCTCAGGATGTATCTTATATCATTTTTACTCCTACTGCAATGAATGTTCTAAATAAAGTCATAGTACAAGCAGTTCCTTACTCCATTAGTAGACTGCCCTTATATTGTGCCCTATCAAAATTGTTGTAAATCTTCTAAATACTACCAAAATCTTTTTTCTGAAACATTGTTTGATAATTCCAATCCTTAGAGCAAGGAGTGAAAAGAATAGGATTTGAAGGTCGAAAAATGCATAACTCGAATTCGTTTAAAGTTGTTTTAAACTTTCTTCATATTATTTAAAACTTTTGTCTAAAACACTTTCTGCAATGGATGATCAAAATGAGGCTGTAAACAAAAACTTTTTTACTCCCTTGTTGGCACAATATCGAGCCTATTAATGATTAGAATTCAGTTTCTTATCTTCGATTCCATCAAGTGACCTATTTTTTGTATATGTGACACGTTTCGGGACTTTTATCCCATCTTCAGACACAATAAATTACTCGACCTAGGCCTTCGAACATTAAAATTAATTTCACAAAACTCAAAACAGCACATTTAAAGAAAACCATTTGGTGTACTTACACCAACCGGGCTATCGGACAGCAACTGTCAGTCTGTTATCTCTTGCACTTTTATCAACGTGTCTTGCAAGGAATGAAGAGTCGAATTTTAGCTGGTCGTTCAATAATTGATGTTCACCATTTGCATTTTTTGACTTTAACGCCTTATAAATCTCATACTCCTCAACAGTGTTCATATATCTACCTTAAGGGTCTGCTGTAGTGGCAGCCATCTTGGATTTTTATCCCGTAAGAGCAATGTTAAATTTCAAACCATTTATTTCGTTTATTTTTTATCATAAAATTGTTTGCAAGGTCTCATTTTAAGCACAGTCACAATACGCATCCGTCTTGCTATTTACATTTTTTTAAATGCTTTTGATTTTGACATGTTGTAAGAACAAAGTTTGAATTTTTTTCCTAACACAATAAAAAATTAATAACGAAAAATAATTTGCAAGGCGGATCCGAAATTTTATAAAGAATATTCAGTTTTTTTTTCAACACTCAATTACAAAAGATAGACTTATAAAATGGTTTGAAATGAGGCAATGTCAGCGCAAGAAATTGCACTGTTTAGATAGGGATATAGTGACAGGCGTTTGCGTTCCGGTGGATTTCTCGTTTACTGGAGCAGACCTTTAAGAACATATTTTAATAATTGTTTCAAGGTTATTGTGTAAGCACGTGTAACCATGGTCCTCGTCTATTAGATGGAATGCAAAATTTGATTGTTACCTGAAATTGTTTTTTTTTACAAGTGTTCTTTAAATCAAATTTTAAACGCTCTCCCAGTTTGGCCTATGTATACTTTGTCATGATCATCACACCTTGTCATGTCAATCTATATACACCTGTTTGGTTTTGTTTTTTTGAGGAGAAGAAATTGCTAATGGTATTGCTAGTTCGGAAGGCTATTATTCTAATGTTTGACTTCTGAATAGTAAATTTACACTTGTACAATATATAATGTTTAAGTTGGCTGTTGTGCGCATGCGTACAAGGCTGCGAGAGAGAGAGAGTACTGTCACTGCCACAGTGCTGACCCAGGCAGGGTGGTGGAAGGTAGTTCTTTTTTACTCTGAGTGTGATAATGTGGTTATGATTTCAGAACAACTAATTTATTTACTGGACATTTATCAGACAGGTGAAGTAACAGATTTACATTGCACAAGTAGAACGTGACACTTTGTTTCATTGTTAAAGGGTGAGAATATATCTCAGTTTAAATTTAAATCAAGAATATAAAGTTTAGTTAGATAGTGTTAGGGAAGGTTAGAACTTATTGACTTTTACCTGACAGATAAAATACCAGAAACATTTCTCTGAAGGCATTTACAAGATGATTGCTTTGTATTCTGTTGACAATTCCCATGACTATATCAGAGGAAGGACGCTGGTTTTCAACATCGAAAATAATAACACTTTTTCTAAAAAGCATTATGAATTCGGAAAGACTAAATGCGCTTGTAGTGTTTTCAATGGAAAAACATTTTCTCAGTTGTCATCCAGAGATCAAGAAGAAAATTATGAATGATCTTTTCGCGCAAATTAAAGCAATAAGAATGGATTAAATTTTTAAGTGAATAGATCAAACTTGAACTGCAACTATTTAGGTTAAAGTAAGTAACATACTTCTTCATACGAGCTTCCAGCCTCAGGTAATGCCGACGACTCGATGACCATGATATGCCGCAGCCGCCAATGCCCAATACCTCTTGTTCCGCAGTGCGTCTTCCAATTTGTTTTGGCTGTCCTTTAAAGCTTCTCTGAGAGAATCTCTCATTCTGTTCTCCGAGGTGCACTCCAGCAGTATGTGGCTTATGGTCTCCTCTTCGACACCGCACCTCTCGCATCTGTCGGTTTCCTTCAGTCGAAATCTTCTTAGGTAGCTGTTTGTCACCGCGTGTCCCATTCGAGCTCTTGCCATAAACGTAGCAACGCTGCGGGAGACCCCTCTATACCAGTTTGGTGCGGTAGGTGTTTCCTGGATTTTAAACAGAGACCGTCCAACAGTTTCTTGCTTCCATCTCTCAGTCCATTTCTCCATTACAAATCTTTCAATCTTCCTTTTGCATTTGCTGAGAGAGAATTTTGTGGGTGGGACCGGGTGCATCTCAGCCGCACTTTTAGCTATTTGGTCCGCCAGTTCATTTCCCTGCAATCCACAGTGCGATGGAATCCACTGGAAGACTATGGTTTTTCCAGTCCCCTGTAAGGCTCCTAAAAGGCTCTTTATTTCACTTGTCCGGAAGTAGTAGTCGTCAGGTGTGTTTTTTTAAATTGCCTCAATGGCCGACTTAGAGTCCGTAAGAATACATATCCTTGAGTCCGGCACCTGCCCGCAGCCCACCAGCGCCGCATTGAGGGCCAACAATTCTGCATCCATGCTCGATGCCGAGTTTGCCGGTGCGTAGAAACGTTCTTTCGTTTTGTCATTATAATAACCTGCACCAGATTTAGTGTGCTTCAGATCGACGGATCCATCCGTGTAGATCCTCGTATGGTCTCGGTATCTCTCCTCTATCATTTCCAGTGTCTCTGCTTTTAGTAAATTAAGATCTTCGGAGGTACTTTTGGAGTTTCCAGATGGTAGTTCGGTGTATGCTGTGACCTCTGCTTCCCTCCATGGTGGCCAGCTGTGTACCATTGGTATAGGTTCCGGTATAATTGATTCTGCAAACATTTTCATGGCATCCACCCGACACGTGAAAGACTGTCTGGTTGTTGTCGGTGCCAGTGTGAACAAGGGGTGATCATTTGGGAGAGTCTGTGTCTTGATCCATTTGGTCAAAATGTTTTTTTCTATAAGGAGGTCAATAGGCTCAATCAGTGCTTCAATTTCCATTGCTGCTATTGGAGACGTACTTGGGCAGCCCAGTATTATTCTGAGGGCGGCTGATTGGATTTGCTGGATCTTTTTTAAGTGCGTGCATGCCGCAGAGCCCCAAACTTCGCTACAGTACAACATCTTAGGCCGCACATAGGAGGATTAAAGCATCCTGAGTGTTGATGTGTCCGCTCCCCAATTTCTGTTTGCAACTGCTTTGATGGTGTTTACTCTTTTGCTGCATTGATTTCTTACCTCGTCAGTATATTTGTTCCATAGTAGCTTTGGATCAAGGTGTACTCCCAGGAGCTTTGGGCATTCATTTACCCTCAGTTCACGGTTCTCTATAAGCAGTCGCGGTTTGTATTCCTTAAGCGTGTTGCGTCTTGTAAAGAATGCACATTCCGTCTTTGCTGTCGATATTGTTAAGGACCACTTCAAGCACCACTTGACCACCCCATCCAGCGCTCTTTGAAGGAAAGCGCAGGCTTTGTCCGGTGAGCCGTCCACGGCGAACATGGTAACGTCGTCAGCAAACACCACCAGGTCCACTCCTTCAGGCAGAGCACTGCTCAAGTCGTGTAAGGCGATGTTAAACAGTGTTGGGCTGATGGTTGAACCCTGTATTATTCCATTCTCCAACTTAGCAGGTTTCGATAGCTTTCCATTTACGGTCGTTCTCACTAGCCTTTCACTGAGGAAATTTGTAAGATACCTGAGGGTGTTGCCCCTCAATCCCATTTTCGCGCTTTGCAACAGTATAGTTTTATGCGGTACCTTGTCAAAAGCAGCCTCAAAATCCAGAAGCACCGCTACTGTCGATTTGTTTTGATTAAAGCCTTTGTAGATTTTATTTGTAAGGTAACTGCTTTGCATCCAGCAGGTTTTCTGACTCCAACTTGTAAGACAGTCTATTATTCACCAATCGTTCCATAAGTTTGCCAAGGCACGAAGTGAGTGCAATGGGCCTGTAGGATGTAACCAAGCTTTGGTCCTTCTGAGGCTTAGGCAATGGCACTATGAGCGATGTTTTCCATTCTTGCGGAATTTTTCCCGTTCTCCATATTGAGTTAAAGAGCCCCAGTATTTTATTTAACATTTTCGGTGCGCAATGCTTCAGCATATCGTTGTGGATGTTGTCCTGTCCAGGAGCAGAGGCATGAAGTTTATCAATTCCATCTCGTAGCTCGTTCATGGTGAACGCGGCATCTCCGTCGTCTCTAGCCAGGGAAAGGAGTTCAAAATTTGCGGTCAGCTCCATCTCCTGTGCAGTTAGAGTTTTTGGCCAACCTACTGCTTTTCCGGCTTTGCTGCTGTAGTAGTAGTTGAAGGCATCAGCCTTTTCACTATCTTCCTCAAGCCACTCTCCTGTTTGGGTCTTGATATGGTTGATCTTGGTGCCAGTTTTGCCCTCTATTGCGTTGAATTTCTTCCATACAGTTGAGCTGGGTGTATTTTCGTTAATGGAGGCGACAAACTGTTGCCAGGCACTTCTTTTTGCTGCCAAAATCTCCCTGCGTAGCTTCGCGTTCCATTTATTATATGTCTGCCGACAAGAACTTGTCCGTCTGCGCTTCCATCTCCTTCTAGCACTTTGTCTTTTCTCTCTGATCGTTTGGAGTTCGTCATTCCACCAGATGTTTATTGGGTGCTGTGCATTTTTTATTCTTTTTTCGGGAATTGACCTGTCCGCTGCCCCTTTCAGTTCTCTTTCTATGGCCTTTGGATCATAATCTTCTGCGTTGCAATCCTCTGTGGCTGTACAGAACGCTTTCCAGTCTGCCTTCTTTATATTGTATTTCCCTCTTATGACGTGTGGGTTGTTAACTCTCTATCCATCAAGTTTAATGGAAAACGTTATAGGGAAGTGGTCACTGCCAAGGTCTTTTCCGACTTTCCATCTTTCAACATATGCCTCCATAGCCGGAGTGACGAGGGTGAGGTCGAGTGTGCTAAGGGAGTAGGATGATGGAGATTGATAAGTTGGCTCCTTGAGATGGTTTTTAAGTATAATAATATTTTTTTTTTTTTTTTAAGTAAGTAAAAAATGTTTGATTTTGTTCTTTTAGGATTTTATCAAGTTTCTTATTGTACATGTTTGTTTCCTTTTACACAACTTTAAAACAGAGGCTAAACATTTTCACCTGTAAACGTCACCCTGTTTGACACATACTGCAGTAAATAGCCACGTAGTACGTGACCTTTGCGCAGTGTGGAGATAACCCGGCCAAGTCAGGGCAAAGTGTAGCAGGACGTTTCAGCTGATATAAGCACCAGCGCCGCTCTCCGTCTAAAGCCCTTAAAATTGGTGGGCATTAATTAATTAGTAATCAAGATTTATGGTCGGCTAGGGACGAGTGAGAATGGTGACCGTTGACGGGGGCCAAATCACTTAGAATGGCAGCCTAAATAACTGAAGTGAGGTGTATGCGAAAAAATGGCCGCCCTAAGTTAAACTAACCGCATACCATATACATGTAGTAAGTAGTATTTCAACTAATTACTTGATATTAACAACTATTTCAAATTAGTATAATCGTTAAAGCTGGCTCCGAAGGTCATGGTGTGGTGTATGGTGCTTTAGTGCGTAAGTGGTGAGTGGTAATAGTGTTTCGCAATTTCAGTCTGGGTAAAATGGTGCATGGCTAACGTACTAGCTGTCGCAATTGGTGCAGCACCCTCGTTAATTTTAGCTACGAGCTAAAATGATGCAAATGATGCTGTTAAACAGTGTTTATGTTAGGAAAAGTCTCTGAACATGGAAGACTATAAACAAACAGTGACTATAAACAAACAGTGACTATAAACAAACAGTGACTATAAACAAACAGTGACTATAAACAACAGTGACTATAAACAACAGTGACTATAAACAACAGTGACTATAAACAACAGTGACTATATAAACAACAGTGACTATAAACAAACAGTGACTATAAACAACAGTGACAATAAACAAAGTTTCAAATCTATTACTTTCACATCAAACAACTAAATATTTTTATACAATACATTGCAGTTTTTTATACTGTATGTGTAATGTATTCTTTTTGTAAATATACTGTTTGGTTTTATTTAAATGTTAAAGGTTAACAAATTGATGGGGTAAAAGGTAAACTGCCACTAATGAACTGCATCACATGTTTATGAAGTGGATCATTCCCTGTAAACAGTATTTTCATAGTTTGTAATGAATCATAAAGACCCTAAGATAAGAACTTTATAGAATTTTTAAACTTGTACCTTGTTAAAAGAAGTTAAGTGGAGTTTGATATTTTGTAATATTGTAGCTAGACAAAGGCAGGAAGCTTATACAATGACTTGCTTAAGTTAGGGGTTGGCCGAGTTTACGCAATGACGCAGTCAACGGGAGGCGTTAGATAGACTATAACCTTACACACTCGGGAAGATAACAAAGGAGTCCAAGATATCTCTGATTGCAGATTTCGATGAGACAAGTTGCACACACATCTAGACAGGTATAAAAATAAACCATCCACTAGATTAAAAAAAAATATCATTTATTAAAACAAAATCAGGATTACATCCTGTTGAAATATAATTACCTTGTACGTTTCCAACATTATATGTCGTTTTCACATAACCTATAAAAACTAAAGGCTTCCGCCAATAACAGTAATTACTTGATATGTGCGTGTCTTTAAGACATCAAAAATATATAACTTTCAGAAAGTAGTTTTATAAAATCACACAAACACACTTGTTGGCCTATATTTAAATATCACAATTTAAATTCTAAATTTATACAAAACTATATTTATATATTTAGACACTAACATGTTATTTGTTTGAGGCTTAAGATCAAATACAATCACAGCTTCTGTCTCAGTTGTATCTTGTGTTTTCAAATACTATCAAACAAGTTAGGTTATCTGGGAGCAGCGGGAGCTAGGTATTGTGGGGGGGGGGATGAAAAGGGTACGCAGCCCTTGAGTAAAACTGTAATCAGAAACTGGTGTGATTAAGGTAAGCGGAGAAAGACAAAGTAGTGTAGACCGATTTTCCTGTATGATGGGAAAGGTAGGTCAACATGTCTACAATGAAAGGTAGGCATTGCAATCACGGGCAAGAAAGATTCTTCTTACCGTGATCAAGGCAGGCAGAAGAAAAAGGTAGATCATTTTGTTGTTCCCTATGAGGCCAAAATATAAGATATGGTATGTGAGGATACCAAGCCTGTAGGAAAATTTACGGTGAAAGCTCTTTCTAATCTGCAGAGCTATGACGAGAGAAAGTGTGTGATCCTCCCCATGGCAAATCCCCTCAATTCTTCCTTCATCCAATTGAAAAGCCCTCTCCGTAATAATAACCCAGAGGTATGTAATTCCAGTATTCCTGAAAACTTATCGACAAGACTTCAAATTCGAGTTTTAAATAGGTTTTGGACCTGAATGTCAAGGGTTTTAAATAATTCTATACAAATTATTTTGGTTAAAAAAAACAAAACAAAATTTTACACTACTTAATTAAGTCGTTTCAATTTAGTCATTGAAATAAAAGAGAAGGAATATCTAAGTAGTGAATAAAGGAGGGGTGTTCTCAGTTTCCAATACAGTCGGACTTTCTGACTCATCAATAGGAGATGGTGAAGGCTGCCAGGACTAGTTTTTCAAATTCTAAAACATACTACTAGTAGCACTGATAGAGACATTTATGCTGCAAATTTGTTAAACAAATTATAAGGATATGCACAAAGATTGTTTTTACTAAAAGCCTAATTTGCAGACAAACACTAAACATTTCCGTCAATTTCGGCTTTATAATGTTGTTACTCAAGGCCCTGGAGAAGAAAGTACATTCGGGGGCCCTAACTCCTATATGTTTGTATGTTCAAACATACATATATAGTTGCCTCAAAACGTAGAGAGACACCCCCTCAGGTAGAACAGACCTTCCTAATCACCTGTTGACAAACAATGCCTTTGTTAGAAGCGGCCACACGGGACTGCCGGCATCCGCCTGCTATTCCTAGAAATTCTGTGTCGCACTATAATTTGCAAACAATTGATACATTAGGTCTACATTATCGAATGACGGCTCATTTTCTCCCGTTTTACTTAGACGAATAAAAGCAATTCGAATCACAGTTCTACGGCGTATCATTACTGACATAACAGCGCCCATGATGTGATGGTGAAAGTTAAGCGACAACTGTTATTTCAGTAAAGGTACGTCTTAGAAATGTGATTCAAATGTGTTTTTATTCGACTAAGTAAGGCGAAAAAATTACCCACCATTCGATAATGTAGGCCTAATGTATCAATTGATTGCAAATTATAGTGTGACACAGAATTTCTTGGAATAGTAGGCGGATGGCGGCAGTCCCGGTTGCCCGCTTCTAACAAAGGCATTGTTTGTCAATAGATGATTAGGACAGTCCGTTCTACCTGAGGGGGTATCTCATTACGTTTTGAGGCAACTATACTTGATAAAGTAGAACCCCTCTTAACCGTTCTGGTCGGGACCAAGACCCTGGCCGGTTTATATCAGGTTCCGGTATTAAATAGATTTTTGTTCAAAAATAACCTACATATTTCATAAATAAACAAGCAAATAAGACGTTATTGCAACCCATTTTATTGTATGTACAACATACATAAACAAACACCAACAAATTAAATATTTTAAACTTACATAAATTTTGAAAACTGAATTTACATATACTGTATCATTGTTAAAAATCAGTTATTTTTTCGACACTTTAACTTTCAAAGATATTATTAAAGCCAAATCTCCATTTTCGTACGTTCATTACGTATAATGCCATTGATTTTTTTTGCTGCTCAACATATTACGCAATATGTTACAAGAGAAAAATAACTGTGTTGTTCCATGGTATAGGCCGGTTAATCCGAGGACCGGTTGATCCGAAGCCGGTTAAGAGAGGTTCTACTGTACTTTTTTACTTTAATACTGCGTATCAAAACAATTTACAATTGTGTATGTTACACTATTTTTGCGTTATCAGCGACCTGGTGTTTACACAGCCGGGTGGATTGTTGTGTTGGAAGTCATGTATGAGCTATTAGTTTACTGTCAAACTGACTACTGAGGCTGAGCTGAGAAACAGATTAATGTGTCTACCTCCCACTGATGGTCGAATCATTAAACTCAAGAAGATTTAAATACTTTTAACAGAATATTTTTGTAGAAAATAAAATTTGACGATTAATTCATTAATTTAAAATAGTTTATTATACGGAACAAAAATGTTTGTTTCTTTTAAATTTTTTTTGTAGGCCCCTTTTGTGCTTTGCTTCGGCCCTGTTACTATTTAAAAACGTCTTAATGAGCAGCTTGCGCTATAATCCGCCCCCTTGTGAGCACCTCTGCCAAGAAGTCATGTAGTTTCTGTAGGAAGTATAAGTTGAAGAGGGTAGTTTCATTAAAAAACCGGTGGTATTTTAGTATTAGAAACAAGATCTCCAAGTCACCATACTACTAATTTGTAATTTGAACACATATTAAACTAATTATACAACTTTTCTAACAACATACTACGATTGCTTTTGATCTCGTGCATCAAACTGGTTTCATTTTCACAGCTGATTTAAAATCCTAACCTAAAACAAAACCAACAAAGCTTAAGGAAGACATTTTCAGGAAGCCATTCTGACTTGGAGATTATTACTCAGTTTAGTTTATAACACATCCTGTAGGTGTCAGCACTTCATATTACAAAGATTCAGTGGAAGAAAGTTTCCCAAGCAATTAGACCTAAAACTGTTACATGTTGTTCATGTATGGTCAATTTTATCAAAAAATTAATAGCTTAAAATTATGTATTCTTTTCTTTTATAGTTTGAGACTTAAGGTTGTGAAATACCACTAAATTAAAAGCATCGAATCCAGTGAACGGAGAGGATGGTTTAGTCATAGGCTGTGTAGGCTGGTTTATGATATTACATTGTCAAGCGTTCGAGCGCGACTATAATATCGCTGGTATACTCTTTCGTTTTTACTAATGCCGGTTTTATTTTTAGTTTCCGTAATGTGTGAATGAAATTTAAATTTGCAGAAAGCTCCAATGTATTGCTAGTAGAGAACAAAATTGCCCCATGTTTTACTGCTATCAAGTGACTTGACTAAAAATCATGTTTTTTGTCTTGTTTATAAGCAAATATCTTCAATAAAAGTGTAGAATTTACAATTTGTGTCAAACACAAATTATTATTTAAATGTTCATAAAAGATTTCCAGCAAATTACAAAAGATTATCTTCAAAATTCGATGAAAGATAAGTTATATTGAAGAGGACTGCATGTGACTGTTTCGTCCTGGTATTGCACACCTTTAATAAGGCCTGCCTGTACATCTTCACTGAAGAGATGGAAAACCTACGTCCACACTATTTCATTATTATTATTTTCATGTTTACATTACAATTATTCATGTTTTACCTCATTTTAGGCAGTAATATAAAGTACCTATGAAGTTAATTATACAAACAAAAAATAAATATTTGTATGAATTAATTTTTTCTGTAACCAACATAATACAATCTTAAAAAAATTTAAAGATTTTTTGGTTCCAAATCTTAAAATGAAAAACAGAAGCCCGAGTCTATCAGTCCGTCTGTATATCTACCACAGTTAATATTCTCCCAAACGGACAAATGTATTACAATGAAATTTGGCACAGTTGTAAACTCACATAATTCCAACTATCAAAAAATGAAAAACAGAAGCCCGAGTCTATCAATCTGTCTGTATATCTACCACAGTTGATATTCTCCCAAACGGACAAATGTATTACAATGAAATTTGGCACAGTTGTAAACTTACATAATTCCAACTATCAAAACTTTAAACAAATATTGTAAAATGAATAAAAAAAATTAATACTTACATATTTTATGATACTGCCATTTTGTATG
>JAGFPH010004334.1:32196-64169 GCA_018207615.1 Philaenus spumarius | reverse complement strand
AACTGCATATTGTAAATTTAAACTGTATGTTGTAAAATTAAACTGTAGTTAAACTGAATGACAGAGCCGGCTTAAGGGGAGTGCGAGGCGTGCGCCAAGCCAGCAGGGGTGCAAAAAATTGTGATAAATAAGGTTGCTGTAATACATCTTGCAGTAATGAATTTTATAAAATCCAGTAGCGGCGTGTAAAGAAAACAATTTTACTTTTACAATTGAAGCAGTTTTATTTCATTAGTAGACTAAACAAACATAAACAAGACCAGTGGGTTGGGTTGGGGGCGCTTTACAGCATAGTATGATTCATCCAGCCGGCCAACTAATTTTTTCTGTTTTTTACTTCATTCTCCCTCCCCTCCCACCATCCGCTCCCTAGTCTCTACCTACCACTAATACAAAAATGAAATCCACATTTCCGCAGTATTGTGTACTGAGTCCTGAACCGGATTTGTTGCAAGTGCTTTCTTTAGCTTGTTTTGTTTCACGTTCGTTTTCCCAGTGTAATTTGAATTTGCTATGCAGTAATAATATGCAAAAGCCTTATTATTAATAATAACAAATATAGCTTTCAAATATACGAAGAGCTAATAAAAATTATCAAAAGTATGATTAAAAATCTAGAAAATTTATAAAAAAAACATGATTAAAGGACCTGAGGATGTTTTAAACTTCATAACTGAAAACGGGTTTGCTGAGAACTTCCCAACCGAAACAGTAGCATTAAGAATTATGCTAACACTTCCAGTTTCTGTTGCTTCAGGGGAAAGGAGTTGTTCTAAATTAAAAACAATAAAAAACTATCTGAGGTCTTCAATGTCCCAAGAAATATTGGTCGGACTCTCCATGATATCTATAGAGTGTTTGATTCTTGAAAAAATTCATATAAGCAAAATCGTTACTAAATTTGCAAACAAAAAGTCAAGAAAAGTATACTTTTCGAAATCTTAAGTACAAGCAGGCTTGTAATGTCATTGGATATCTTTTTCTTTTTGTATTGGTGTTTGGTGTGTTTTAATATAATCTCTGGTTTAACATTTATTTAGCAGTAACATTTTTTAGGTTGGTAAATTTAATTCTGTATTACTCTTTTTAGGCGTTATGTATTATTTATGGTTACAAAATATATTAAATATTTTTTTTTTAATTCTTCCCTGGCTTATTTTAGTTAAATCCATGTCATAAATAATTCAATCAGACAGACTAATTGGTTTTAACAAAATCATTAACTCTATACCGACAAATTCCATAAATTAAGAAGCAGGGCTATAAAAACTTGATATTTTTTGGATCTTAAATATTTAAAAACATGCAGTTATGCATCTTGAACCTTCAGTTCTGAGAAGATAAAAAATTATCTAAAAATGCATTAAAACTCACCAAATAGCACCAATTTTTCAAAAAAAATTTCTTTTTAGCCTCATGCCCGGATCCTCCGGTAGGGGCGCACTGCCCAAGATTCGCACATGCGGCAGTTTACTCTTGAGCCGGCTCTGCTGATGTAAAATTAAACTGTATGTTGTAAATCTAAACTGTGGTTTAACTTTATGTTGTAAAATTAAACTGTAGTCAAACTGTATGTTGTAAAATTAAACTGGAGGGGTACAAGTTAGATTCACATGCCAAAATGTACTTACAACTGCACATCTAAGTCCGTACTCACTCTATTCACGAGATCTGGACATGCATCAAGATTTGAGGGACTTAGGGAATATATTTTATGGTGGCTAATATTTAATTTAATGTAACTGGACTCCCAATCCTTTGGAATTTCTCTGACCATTAGGATGATGAGGTTGTGTCCAGTCACCACAACCTCAAAAGACAACGAATCAACAGGCAGGTTTCATAGGAACAGTTTGGGGCCAGGCTAGGCCTAATCTAAAACTGTATTGAATTATTGCAGGTGGTGAAACTAATAAGCTGTTATATCTGTTATCTTGCCATATTATTATAAATATTACTTAATTTTAATAGAATAACTGGACGTTGCCCAATTTTGCTTAATATTAAATATGTTTAAACACAAAAATTGACAAGTATCTTTTCTTTCTCCCAGAAATTGAACTCACAACTAACTGATATTAATGTAGATTTTATTTTAGCAGTAACGTCAATATACCTGTATCATCATTCCCCAGATACTTTGCATACACATTGCTATCACTGCTTCCGGACATTCTTCTGTAGTAGCTCGGCCACCGTACCCAATAGTATGCTGAGTCTCCAAGCTGAACAAGAAGCACGAAGTGAAACCGTTAATGTTGTCCACACAGTTGTTCCATGTAGCGTTGTTAATATTCTCTATCTCCAAGTCCCCGTGCGTGTACGCTATCAACCACCAGATACAGGCGAAGGTAAACCAACTGAGGAGGAAACTGAAAGCAAACACGAGGATCGTCCATCTCCACTGAGTGTCCACTAGAGTGGTGAATATGTCCTGCACACAAAAAATAGTCATCATTAGGATTGTGATATAGCCCAAGTTCAGTTGGTAGGGCTTCAAAACGTAAAATAATGTTACAGAAATCTTTTGATTGAAAATGGTTAAAGGCAGGGGGGGATAATACAACTCTAGGCAATGAAGTTAATTGTGCTCCCAGAAATCTTTATCAATATAAACTTTCAGCTACAATTACTTTTAAATAGTTTTGTTACAAAATGGGGGAAAATTTTATCACATATTTCGCTAAAATTTCATTTAAAATGTGCATTTAAAATTTGTTCAAAAATTATTTCAAGCTTATTAACCACATACAAGGTAGTATTGTTTTCAGTCTATGAAATAAAACTAAGTCGTAGGGGCCAGACAATGATAAAAAGTGTTTATCCGTGCAGCACAATTAATTATTTACATACTAAAAATATTTTCTACACAAAATATAAAACTGTACAAAATAAATGTGGGTTGTCAACGTTAAAAAAAGCCTGAATCATAAAACAAGTATTTAAAATGTCATTCAAAAATTTACTTTTTTTACATTATCAACCATATTGATAAGGTCTATCCGTTGGGCCTAGTTTGATGTGAACTGCTGTAGAGTTTCAAGATTGATTTCATAAACAGCCGCCAAGTAATACTGTATTGTTAAGTGTTGTTGACAAGTTCCGTTGTACGTGTAGTGTTTCGTCTCAGCGTAAAGGGTATTTAGGCCGTCCAAAAAGGGTAAAATGAGTAAAAACTTCAATAGACTTCTTCAACAATTCCTGTAGTCTCCGAAAAAAAGGCTTTGCCGGACATCTTTGAAAATGAACATCAGTAATACGTCTTTGAGAAGAATGTTTAAAATCCTTGTACAAACTGGCAAACTTTTAAATGTAAGGGGAAACAGAGTAGTTAATTGTACCTCAATGTTAGCAATGAACTATGAAAACCCTGGGTTCCTAGAAAAGTCCTGGGGGTGTAGTTTCAGATAAAGTCATGTACACCTAAACAGTTTCATCAACAAGTACAAGTGGACGTATAACAGTTTGATGTGCTATATTAAGAAGAGTCATGTTGGGTCTGTATTTTGATGAAGATGACAACAGGAATGCTGTTACTGTAAACCAGGTACGATACAGGGAGAACATCCTTAAACCTTTTTCATGAGATCTGAAGAGATTTGTGATGCTAGCCATCTGGCTTTTGGTTCCCAGTGGTTCCAGCAAGATAGCACCACCAGTCACACCGCTGTAGCCACTAATGCTTTACTTCAAAGAAAGTTTGTTAACAGCCTGATATCCCAAGGAACAAACTTTCTATACCCATCCCATTCCCCCAACTTTTACCACTTGACGTTTATGTGTGGGGATTGATGAAGTAAAGAGTATTCCGAAATGAGCCACCAGCTACCATTGTGGAGTTTCGTGAAGAAATAACTAGATACGTTAGAAGCATTCAACAACCTCTTTTCACATATTCGAAGATCTTAAACAATGCTACAAGAGTTGCATAAAACTTAACGGAGGACATACAGAATATGTGTGTGGTAAAAACTAAAGTTTTCAAACTCCTTTTACTTTGTATATTTATCTAAAAATAAAACATTTAAAACTATTACAATTTCAGTACTGTTCAACGCATACTGTATATAAACTTTTGAGCTGGTGTTAATTTTGGCATCTATGGTCAATGAAACAAAACTTGGTGGCATTTTTCAAGAAGTCATACCATAGCCAAGACTGTGATACCATAGGTAGTTTCTATCTATCCTAAGAGGGGAGGAAACAGCTGATAATAAGTTGATTACAGTTGTTATGATAACAAAAATTTCTACAAACTTTATAGAAAATTTTTTTTTACAGTTAAAAGATTTCAAACTATAATGTAATAAACGTTAAATTGTCCAGCATAGCTCAACTCATTTCCTTGCCAATCAAGAGGTAGAGTTCACAGAACAAGATTTAATGAATTGTTGCCCATTAGAACAAATCCATAATCTTATGAACAAGAAATTTATGTTAATTCAACATTTCTCTATAGTCTGAGTTTATCATGTAGTATAAAATAGAAGAACGGCAAAAGCAGCAGATTTAGGAAAAACCCAGAGTTTCATTTATAACGTTTTTTCCAAGGTTAGACATATTGAATGTTGATTGCTTCCATATAAAGGTAGTTCTTATTTAGTAAAAAAAAATGCGACCAGAGAGAAGACGGAACATTTTAGGTCCTATGATTATTGGAACATTTTTACTGTATATGATACAATGAACACGTAGGGGTAATTAGTTCACATTATTTAAACACCCTGACCAGTAAAGTTAGTTGTACATTACTGTATATAACACAGCTGATCGAATCCATCAGTTTAGTAAAATAATAACACAGCATATTTGTCTAAAACTCCCATCTGTCAGTTTTAAACTTACAATCTAAAGGTCAAACTGAATTCAATGTCCATCACATAAAGTCAAATATTTGCAATTAAATTAATTAAATTCAGTTTACTGAGTACAATTTTCTGCAAATCCAAGCATAATATGCTATGTTTTTTACTGAGTGAACATTAATTTGATTGTTTCTTAACCTACAAAATTAATTAATTTCGATGAAGCAATCTTTAAGCGAGTAGGCTTACTAAACAATGTTAAAAAGGAATTAATTCAGGCTTAGGATTAGTTAACCTATCTTAGATTTATATAATATAGAACAAAGTCCTTTTAGAATATTTATGAAATGTGACTTCAAGCAAATCAATGCAGTAGAAGTAAAACAAAATAGAAGGTGTCCTTCTGCACAACTACTACACAACTTGGGAGTACATTTGATTCCTCCATGGCTGGTAGGGAAACCAATTTCTAACTCAAAGCTTGAAGACTTAAAGTTTCTTTCAGCACTGATAATAAAAGAAGAATAAGTGATAAACTAGAAGACGACATACATGGTTTAAACTTTGTATAAACGTACTAAGCATATCCTAAAAAGTTAAAAGATCTTAAGGCAAAGAGGTTATCCGATTTTTCAAGATCAAAGCTGACAGTTAAATTCCTTACTAATATAGCATAATAGCAGTGGTATTGCTAAAAACTACAGATGTTCCTGAAAGAACAGAACAGATTTTCGAGAACAGTTCCGTAGACAAATCTGTTCTTTCAGAATACAGTTCTCTGAATATATCTGTGTCTGCTCTCTATATCTTCGTCACAACTACACTAAAAAATAAGATTACAGACACTCTGTTCTCACTGTTCTAGACCAATGAAAATGCACGTTTTACGTTCTCTGAATATATTCCGTGAGTAGCCTAGCCTAGCTGTTCCCGCTTCCAGCACCTGTTATGTACTTTCTTTAAATTATCCTCCGTTTGATGGGAGGCACAGGGGGGTAGTAAGGGGTGGGGGGGGGGGGGGAATGCATCACCAGTGGTGAATTTCTTTTGAGCAGATTAGAAACAGTAATAGTTTTTATTCGCTCTTAAGGCACAATGGGAATTTGTGCGCCCCACCAGTGGCGGCTGGTGAGTTATTAACTTGGTGGTTGCAATTATGTGGAGAGAATTTTCGGGGGGGGGGGGTACGCAATTTAACACATTATTTTAGATGATGAATTACACGTGGAATTATAAGTTTTTGCCTTAATTACAACATTACAACAAATGTTAACTTAAATCCATTAAAATGGTTTGGTTACCATTACGAACAAGTGAAAAATTTGTAGCTTTCAGTTAAGGGTACTACTAGCCTACAATAAAATAGTAAATAAACTGAAAATAACAATTTAAATCATGCATGAATAAACATAGAAATCAGGCACATTATACGTTTAAATATCACTAACCTAATTTAAAAAGAAAGTTCATCCGTCTGTTCTTCGGATGGGCAAACTTAAACTTAACAGAATTTTAATTTTATAATAAACATAACATTAACATAATCGAATTTATGAACTCGCCCCATATAATATTTAGGATGTTGGCCTATCCTTTTTTGTTCAAAAACTATTATTTAAATTGTATGGATGTTTGAAAATAGATTTGAGATAATGGGTTCAAACATTTTGGAAATAGGTTGTGGCCTATCATTAAAACTATAATTAAATCACGAATGGCACGAATATTAATTATGAAAAGAATATTAACAGCTTTTGTTTGGCGTCTAATCAACACTACACTTTCTGTCTAGGCCCACTCAAATTGATACAAGTTATGAAGAATAATGTAAAAAGGACTATTGTAATGGATTTAACTATGTACCGTACTATACTACTTTACTCACTCCTCATTCGCCGCATTACTAGTGTAATCCAGACACACGCACTAAAATATATTAACACAATATAAAACAAATAAACACCAAACACATCTAGCCAAAATACGAGAACAACACATAACCTCAAAATGTATTGTATTATTCACTAAACAAAACATGAAACATGACATAACAAAAAGACATTCGGCTGGCAAAAACCTAGCGCCCCGGTGGCTGGTTGTAGAACTTTACTGCACCTGATGGCCTTATGTGAGTTGTCATAGCAACGCATAAGTTACAAACTCCCCACCAGTTTCAATGCTAATAACTGAATAAGACTGTGGTTGCAGAAGCAGTGCGTTCCACGACGCTGCGCGCGAAGGTTGGGCTGATGTTCTTCGGCTTTTCAACCGTTTAGGGACATTCTTGGCCGTATAATTTTGGATTGAATTGAGGTTGATATTGATAATGCATTGATATTTTTAAAGAAACATTAATGTGATTATTTTTTTGTTTTATTTCTTGGGGGTTGTGCAACCAAACAACCACACAAGGAGCCGCCACTGCGCCCCACCATAGATCACACGTCTAATCAACAAATCGTATTACCTACGTTGCAATGTTAAGATCGGTGCGCTTGTACGAGTGCGTCTAGACACAACAAAGCAGTGCCGCAGACGCGCAGCCTGTCCAGCACATTTTATTTTGTCTCATGTATTCGTTTCTGCTCTTCTCTTTTACTCACTCTGGACCAGCGAAGTTACTATTACTGTAGTCCAAAACAAAAGCTGTACTAATTAAATTACAGTAAACGCATTGCCACTACAGAAATGTGTTCCGATAGGAGGGGATAAGAGAGGCTTCAGCAGTACAACTCCAATAAAAAATATAAACAGGTTGATACACTGTAAAGACTGTATACCCTACTTTTGTCACTGTGAGAAGGGGTTGTACAAAAGGGAACGGCACATTTTTGTTAGTGAACAGAAAGTGTAAAAATTAGTTGTTTTATTTATAAGTATATATAATTTATAATTCTAACTTTATATTTAATTTAGATAGGGTATATTTTATCTTGTAAATATATTTTTATATAAAGTTTTAACTTTAACAGTAAAACATGTTGTAAAAAAGCATTTAATGATTATTATTATTTAAAAATATTCAAGGTCTAACATTTATATATATATTCAAGGTCTTTCAAATATCCAAACATCAAATCAAAATGAACACAAAAACGTTTGGGCTTGTAAAAAAATGCTAAAACTAAAAAAGGCTTAATATTACATACATAGAATTAAAAAATGTAATGCAAAATAGAGATTTCAGTTTCGGGAAATAATTTTGATGAACCATAGGAAGCCCACGAACATTCAGTATTTTCCAGTGAAATTGTAAACATGTCTACGCGATGGGAAAATCTCGCGATTATTTCGATGAGTGGTGCGGAATTACTTTGGCAAGTTGTCTAAAAACAAAAAGAAACTTCAAACGATGGTGGAACACTCAACTGTAAAAAAAATAGTTCAGAACTTTGGGCTTGAAGTCGCAAGAAATAAGCGGTCATTATATTATTGTCCATATAATATAAAAAGCGGTGTGAAGGTAGCAAAGATATTATTTTTCGACACTGGTCTGTAGATATATTCATCTCCGCGGATATTTTTGTCACCATGCATCTGCTTTCATATTTTTTTTTGTATTATCTTCATGCAGAGGATCTAAATAATGGATTGGTTTCTGTAGGAATCTGTTAATTTCGCTTCTGAACAATCCATATTTAGACACTGGAAAGTTAATATATTGAAAAACAATAATCACATGCGCGCTAAAAACGACAAAACTTTCAAGCACCCGTCCAAATATGAACGGCGAACATTCAAAGTGTCCGTTGAAAAAAACCGACAGGAACTGGATCGCCGCTCGTGCGCCCTGTACAAATATGACGAATTCAACGTCGAATGGCCTTGTTGTTTTGAGTATTCACAGAGAAATTTATATAATGGCCGAGGAGGTTATTAACAGATTTGGTGTAGAGAGTCGAAAAATTTGATCTATTGGTGTAATTTATTTCTGTTTGAAACAATTTATTATGTTACTTGATTATTGATAAAACTATTTTTACTGCATTAATGGTTAATATTATTTGTAATTTTATTAATCTATTGGTCTGTTATGAACTAATGAAATTTAATTAATAATTATCAGCAATCGCTCATTAAACGTTTCTCTGAGTATACTGCAATATTTAATAGTATGACTCATATATTTTTGTACCTACCCCCCCCCCCCCCAAAATGTCTTATTACGCCCCTGGTGATGCAATGCCGTTTGCTACTGTACTGTTCTTCTGTTACTGCTCCTTGTGTCAGTGTTCCTACTCTCACATGAGTGTGCCAGAGTATATTATGGTTTTGTATTTCAAAATATAGCTGTTTAATGTTTAAATAATTTGACCACACAGCTGAACCGCTGAGGTGAGTTGAGCAAATTTCTAAAATTAAGTTTATAGGTCTATGTTTAGGGTTTCAACCAACAATTTGGGAAATAGGTCTATTCACGATGGTGCTGAATAGCTGCAAAATGGTTCGCACGCCATTCCGCACATTGGGATTATCTTCAATACACAAAGCATTGCGTGCTTCGCACGCCAACCCCTGTATTGGGAATATCTTCAATAAACAATGCATTGCGTGCTTCGCACGCCAACCGCATGGTAGAATATACCATATGGCTTTGAACCGGGTATTTCTATGGTATTTTACGTTTTGATCGATTTTGGGTGAACCAAGTGAGCTATAAGGTTGCGTCAAAAACAAAGTGTGCAGAATAACATCCTACATTTATTTTTGTAGAAAAAACTCAAAAACAAATTCATTCTCGTAGAAAAAATCTCAAAAAATAGTTACTTCCGGTCAAAAAACGTGCTTCCGATTGTTGAATTTTTTGGGCTAACGAACTCGTCCGAGCGACGTCGACAACCAACATGTGTACCAAATTTGAACCAAATCGGACTTAAAATGTGGCCACTAGAGTGCGAACACATACATAAATATATATATATGATTTTTAATAACATCCCAAAATGTGTACTGGGGACCATGATCGATGCTACTCCCAAGAATATATAGGTACTCCATATATTTGCTACTCCCGAACTTGGGTCTTACCATAAGGGCCACTGCAATAGCTCATTTTTCCTACGGAAATTCGTTAATAATATGACAATATTATTAGTTGTTGAATTCAACTATTTTTTTTTTTTAATTTACAATCATCTTTTTATTATATTTACCACCAAACCAAAACATTGTTAACAAGTTATTTTAGAAAATATTTCCTATCATCACTTAATAGACCTGGTAAATCTTAGCTTTAGAACGAGCATCCAGATAAAACCTTATATTTGCTGAGCATTCGAAATTTTGTTGGTGATATTTATCTGTTCTTTAAGAACAGGGTTAAAGAACAGTTCCCAACGTAGAACAGAACAGTTCCCTAGATTTAACTGTTCCCAAATGTCTCTACTAATAACCTAAAAGTAAGCAGACAACAGAATTGAAATGTTTATTAAAATACTTTAAAATACCATAAATTCTGACTACATTAATCTTTTGAGGTCTGGTTTTGCGACATTGGTCTCAGATACAAAACTTATTGTAGGTTGCCCCCTCGTAGTAGTGAGTCTCTGACTACATGGAAAAGTAATTCATAACACTATTATAATGTTTAAAGTTTCATACATTTGGCTCTTGTTGTTCAAAAGTTACTAAACATTCCCGGAATTGAATCACTGTATGTACATAATAGCATTGAAAATATACACAAGATACATTACCTGCAAATATCTTCTTCTTCTTTTCGAGATATGACACTGAACAACATTGCATTCTCCGTTTTTGAAAACTGCTCGTCGTCGCTTCCTATTGCCCGAGCTACCTGGACCTCGAAATCTGCTTCTGTAAACAAGCAAAATTGGAAAAATTTAGAATAGTCGAAAACATCAGACTACACCAGGCTATGGTTTAATTTTAACAAGACTCCTGATTTTTAACCCGACGTTATACCATCCTCAGTTACATTTTGTCTTTTCGTCTATTAACGCATCCCCAAAATGTCACATTTTGGGAGAGGGGCAGAATTTCAAACTATCGCAAAAAAAATTGTACAAAAAGTTAAGGTAGGGAAAAAGAGAATTTTGTGTCGTGGTCTGGCTTCAAGTGTCCTTTGGCTGTCTTAGAGATGGAATCTTCCTTTTAGCGGATGTGCCTTCTGCTCTACTGTGTGCATTCGTGCATTGTCAGTATGATGATGGTCGAGAAAAGTTCTTGAAATAAGGTGGTAAATGTGGAATAGATTAACTTTGTTTATTAAACCATTCTAATTATCTCTGCTGGACCCGATCTTACTATTACTGAACTAAACATAAGGCGAAGAAAAGAACTAGTCCCTCCCTACACTCGATGCCACGTTCACCGTGCAGTGCAGAGCTCCCATAAGCCATGTTATCCATACGACAGTCTCTGCGAGACTAGCCAACTGAAAAACATAAACTCTCATGCAACGCTCGGAAAGTTGACGCAACCCACATGACAATAAACGTGATGTTCCCTGTAATGGTAGTAGCATGTCTATTCTCCCGTAAGATCTGTACTGCACGGAGTACGTGGAATCGAGTGTAGTTAATAAGTCTACTCGCGGACGCATTCACTTCCAGGCTCATTGGAAGAGGAACTAGTTCTTGCTTTCGTCTTAAAGGTCGGCTCTAGCTGTCGGCCATGTTGGCTGACACTCCATAACACCAATGTTAAATTAAAATACCGCCGCTATAGGGTGAAGCGCTCGAGTCGCAGGTTGCTTTCTGTTTTACTAGAGCCGACCAGTAAGTAAACTATTCCAAGTTTACCACCTTATTTGAAGAACCTTTCTCGACCAACACCATCCTGACAATGCACGTGTGTTTGTAAGAGAGCAGAAGACATATCCGCTAAAGGGAAGACTCCAACTCTAAGGCAGACGGGCACTGGGAGCCTGTCCACCAGAGACGACAATGTCACACTTTGTTAATACACGCCCCGCAATTTTGGTTACAGTCATTGAAAACATATTTTACGAGTGCCACATATTTTGCTTTTTATGCCCTTTAATTTGACATGTATCACAAGATATAAACAATTGTTAGCATGTCCCAAAATTTCACATTTTGAGGAGAGAGGCAAAAAATAACACAAAAGACACTTTAAGTAACCTAGATATCATTTCCAAATTGTTTTGTATTAAGCTCATGTACAATTAAAGGTGGGGGAGAGGAACATTATCAACCCTAATGTATGTAAGACACATTGTACCAGCCTTCTAGAAGATGAAGCAGAGGATCTTCTAGAGTGATTACTCCTAGTAGAATGTGTGCTCATCACAGTCAGCTGGTTGTCTTCTTCCTTCCATTCCGCCCCATTATCGTTTAACACTAACATTTCCGCACTAAATACGTTGTTCTCAATATAATTAATGTAAAACGGATGTTTTTCTTTACCAAGTTGTCCTTATAGTTACACAACAAACCGGTTATAGTAATGTAATTACAGTTACACAACTACAACCATAAACAAACTGACTGGTTATACAAAAAATGTTAAGTAGTTAGCACCAATAAAGGAAAGTGTTTTTGGTTTCACCAAGTTGATTTGTTTGCTAGTTTGTTTCTTGTACAATAGATAACAGTGGCATTCACTTCATTTTTTTTAATTGTAAATCTTAAATTTGAAAAAATGATGCAGGCCCGTCTAGAGAGTGACAACAAGAAAATTATTGCTCAGAACCCCAGTCTAAGGAGACCATGATGTGGTTTCTGATATTTTACACATGTAAAGATTTTTTTAAACAACCCAAAAACAGAATAATAACAATAAGGAGAGTTCTTAAACCTCTTTATTTGGGATATTTTCTTTGCATAAATGTTTGCAAAATTCAATTACAACGCTAATTGCTTCAACAAAAGATATTTGGATGCTCCTATTCCTACATATATACAGGAAACACTATTCATAGAAACATATAGGCCCACTGGTTTCATAGAAACATAAAACCTATTAACAGGTTTACTTACAGGGACATATTAATAGGTTTACAAAGTGGAAAACGTTTAATAGGCATGCATAAGTGATAAATTATTAACAGGTTAACATAACAAAAATATAACTAGGTCTACATAAAAGAACTATTATTAATTAGCAGGCTTACATTCAGAAACATCTATTTGTAGACCTACTTACATGAACTACAAAATAAGTTTATGCAAAGGAAAAGATATTAATATGATTACATAAAAGAAAAACTATTAATAGGCCTAAGTATACAGGAAAACTACTAAAAGGCCTACTTTTACATAAATTATAATTAATAAGCATACATAGAAGAAAATCTATGAATAGGCTAACTTACAGGAATTTGGCTTACTATAAATAGCAGTAGCGGCTCCTTGTGTTTTTGTTTGGTTGCACAACCCCCAAAAATAAAACAAAAATTAATCACATTAATATTTCTTTAAATATCAGTGCATTATCAATATCAACCTCATTTCAATCCAAAATTATACGGCCAAGAATGTCCCCAAACGGTTGAAAAGCCGAAGAACATCAGCCCAATCTTCGCGCCCAGCGTCTGGGAACGCACTGCTTCTGCAACCAGAGTCTTATGCAGTTATTAGCATTGAAACTGGTGGGGAGTTTGTAACTTATGAGTTGCTATGAGAACTCACATAAAGCAGGTGCACAAAAGTTCTGCAACCCGCCACCGGGGCGCTAGGTTTTTGCCAACCAGAATGCCTTTTTGTTCTGTCATATTTCATGTTTTGTTTAGTGAATAATACAAGACATTTTGAGGTTATGTGTTGTTCTCGTATTTTTGCTAGCTGTGTTTGGTGTTTATTTGTTTCAGATTGTGTTAATATATTTTAGTGTGTGTGTCTGGATTATACTAGTAATGCGGAGAATGCGGAGTGAATAAAGAGTAAAGTAGTATAGTACGGTACATAGTTAAATCCATTAAAATAGACACAGTAGCTCTTTTTACATTATTCTTCTTAACTTGTAGCAATTTGAGTGGGCCTAGACAGAAAGTGTAGTGTTGATTAGACGCCAAACAAAAGCTGTTAATATTCTTTTCATAATTAATATTCGTGCCATTTGTGATTTAATTATAGTTTTAATGATAGGCCACAATTTATTACCAAAATGTTTGAACCCATTATCCCAAATATATTTTCAAACATCCATACAATTCAAATAATAGTTTTTGAACAAAAAAGGATAGGCCAAGTTCCTAAATAGGATATGGGGCGAATTCATAAATTTGATTATGTTAATGTTATGTTTATTATAAAATTAAAATTCTTTTAAGTTTGCCCATCTGAAGAACAGACGGATGGACTTTCTTTTTAAATGAGGTTAGTAATATTTAAACATAATAATGTGCCTGATTTCTATGTTTATTCATGCATGATTTAAATTGTTATTTTCAGTTCATTTACTATTTTATTGTAGGCTAGTAGTTCCCTTAACTGAAAGCTACAAATTTTTCTCTTGTTCGTAATGGTAACCAAACCATTCTAATGGATTTAAGTTAATATTTGTTGTAATTAAGACAAAAACTTATAATTCCAATTGTAATTCATCATCTAAAATAATGTGTTAAATTGCGTTCATATTCCATACCCCCCGAAAATTTTCTCCACATAATTGCAACCACCAAGTTAATAACTCACCAGCAGCCACTGATAAATAGGCTTAGGTATGGTACAAGAAAATCTGTGGCCATGCCACAGGAAAATTATTAATAAATCGACTTACAGGAACTACTTATTAGTAGGCTACTTAAAGGAAAACTATCAATCGGCCTACTTTCTACATAAACTAAAATTAATAAGCTTGCATACACCAATATGTATTAATAGGCCTTCTTACAGTAAAAACTGTTAATAGACCTAAATACTACATAAACTTCTACTAATATCCCCAGCTTACAGAAAAAAGCTATTAAAATGTCAACTTTTAGGGACTACTGTTATTAAGCTTACATACAAGAAAAAGTATGAACATGCCTAAATTGAGGAAAATTATGAATAAACTTACTTGCAGGAACTACTATGAATAGTCTACTCAAAGGAAAACTAGGGTCTATTAATAGGCCTTATATTTACAAAATCTAAAATTATTAGGCTTTCATACACGAAGATGTATTAATAGGGCAACTTAACGAAACTATTTTTAATAGGCTTACATACAAGAAAATGTATGAGACTGCCTACTTTCAGGGACTTTTATTAATATAGGCTACTCAAAGGAAAGCTATTAATAGGCTTATTTACATAAACAGGCATTCTATTTACTTAAACTAAAATTAATAGGCTTACATACACGAATGTGCATTAATAGGCCAACTTACAGAATCTACTTTCAATAGGCTTACACTGTACAACAGTGTCCATTAGTTTCGAATTAATTAAGTTGGGAGCTATTTATACTGTTAGTCTTTGTCCAATAGTTTTGACAGTTGTACCATTCGACAGGCAATTAAATAAGCTACAATCATTTACTTTTGGCGTGTTTTTATAAAAAATAACTGTTTTTGAGTTATTTTCATTGCAAATTTTTTAAATGGCCGCCATTTTGAAACGGACAATTGGACCAAGTTGATTATTTTTTTCAAACTAGGTCTTCACATTGGTGTGTACCGTGCAACGTGCAACATTTCAAAAATTGTTTAGTAAAAAAACACAAAATGGCTGGTAAAAGAAGAGTTTCCGGAAATATGTTTACAGGAAGTTTTTTCTTTATTTGACCCTTGTAACCACTCCATGAGCCCTGAATTATCTACATGCATTAATCTACAGCATTACTCTGTATATATACATATTTACTATCTTTAGGGGAACAGAAGGTTGTGTGGGGGGGGGGGGGGGGGGGTCTCTAGACGGGCTTGCAACCACCATTGTAGAAAGACGGTTTAATATTATTCATATGGGGAAACAGAAGGTAAATTATTCAAATTGCATTTCCTTTCTGTAGGGCATGCACTTCAACAACACCAAAACAATTCACAGGCTTCAACAGACAATTAAGTAATACCAATTTCACAATAAAATCCAATCTTATCACTCAACTATATTTAAACAACTAACTGATAACGAATCGCAACAAGAAAAACACAAAATATGAACACTAAATACGACCACAATAAATTTAGCCACTTGACTGGATCAACTTGTCTATTTCTCGATGTTTTAGTACACTAACTTTCTTGAATCGATTGTGTTATCTTTTGAAGTCGAAGAACAAAAAATGTAAGATAACGCCTAGACTGATTAGCGGTTTTATATAAGATGATGCATCGACCGCAAATATTATCAGTTGAGGAAAAGCATTGTAAACTTACCAATGTTATAGAATGATGTAGGCCTACACAGGCCTGGACACACCGCGCTCACTTTATTCGAATATAAGTTACACCTTCAACAAGTTACAACTTTGTAATTATTTAGACTACATATAAAGCTCAAGCTGGTTTCGGTGTCACTACATATAAAGCTGGTTTCGGTGTCACTTTGTAGTAAAATACATCAAGTTTTTACTTTTAACATAAGAGGTCACTTTGGACAATTAAAAAAAAATTGTTATGATGTGTTACAGTTGTGTTTTTCTTTCAACAGTAATAATTTTAGTTTTGATATTTATTTACTTTAACTTGTCAATTAAAACTACTATAAACACACAAACCTGAACTTTTTTCTTAATAAATATAGTATTTATACACTTCACTGATGCCGGGAAAGCAATATTTAACCATCTTCAACACGTACAACATTAAAAACTTTCAAATCAAAAGTTCGTTATGGAAATTTACATTGTAAAGTGCCGATATGTTTTTCTCACCTTCCTCCCAGCGTTGCCGGATTGTTCTTGTTCTTTTTTTGTAGAAACGAACAGTTTAGGCAAACTCATTCTAATTATAAATAATGTGATAATACGACGAAATATTATAATTATACAAAATATTATAATCATACTGTTATCGGCAACATACTGTGACTAAACAGTTTAGGTTAGTCCTCTGGTTTTTTTAATTCTAATTATATAAAGTGATAATACGACGAAATATTATAATTATACAAATATTATAATCATACTGTTATCGGCAACATACTGTGACTAAACAGTTTAGGTTGGCCCTCTGGTTTTTTTTTAATTCTAATTATAGCCTATAAAGTGATAATACGACGAAATATTATAATCATACACAGGTTTCAAATAGAGATTTATACACAAGGTCACTAGATAGTAAAGGTTACCTTACAGTCATGTAAACAAACTCAAACCTCCACTTTTTTTGATATTTCTCGAATGAGGCAACCTTTACTATCTAGTTACCTTGATTTATACACACCTTATTCAGTACAATA
Source organism: Philaenus spumarius (assembly GCA_018207615.1). Classification (NCBI taxonomy): domain Eukaryota; kingdom Metazoa; phylum Arthropoda; class Insecta; order Hemiptera; family Aphrophoridae; genus Philaenus; species Philaenus spumarius. The sequence continues at coordinate 47,050 of JAGFPH010004334.1, read as the reverse complement.
ACCTATTGTTCGATTTGGCAACGTTGATGAATTTCCATTTTAAATACGCAGTTATACTGTACTTTCTATTGTTCGATGTATTTGTTTTCGTAATTTACGTTTTGTTACATTATTTTCACATTTTCTTGCTTTGTGGATACTTTTGGGGTTAATATTGTTTAGTTTATTTAATTCTTACAAGTTTGGTGTATGTGAAGTGATTTATTTTGCTATAATTACGTCAAATATCGCGGAAAAGTCGAAACTTAACCTATACAATTTCAACTTTTATTTCTTTCATAACTCCTACAATTATTATTTCCCGGGAAATTTTGTTTTGTTTTTACAATCAGTTAGATGTGTTCTTTCATATTATATCAAATTCCCTTACAAATCGATTGACAAGTTAAAGTAAATTTTTACCTTAGTTTTAAAAATAAAAGAATAAATAAGGTAGACATCGAAAAAATTGTATTAAATAAAACTAGTGGACACGGCAATGCTTCGCTATTGCTTGATTTACCTAACCTAAAATTATATCCAGTTTTTGATCCAAATCAGTTGTTGATCAAAATCAGCTGCTGATCAAAATCAGCTGTTTTAAGCTTTTCATACAAACAGCTGTTTTTTGTGCCCCTGATAAAATCAAAAGAAATCTTTCTTCTTCTTCCTTAAGATTGACCTTCCATAAGATTAACATTGAAACTTTGAGGGCCACTGGGGCGTATCCCTGAGGACCGATGTAAATTATAATGGGATTCTGCTCATCTACAGGACACTACCTTTCTAACGGTATGCACGAATTTCTCCTACGATGCACACAAGCTGAGAAAAAATGACGACAAGTTTTGTGCTTGCCTATTAATATATAGATTGTTTCTTGTATATGTTTACAATTTACATACAATAAAAACTATGAATAGGCCTAATATACAGGAAAACTATTAATAGACATACATTTACATTAACTACAATTAATTGGTCTTCATACTCGAAAATTTATTAATTGGCCTACTTTTAGGAAGTATTATTTATAGACCTACAACAGGAACTTTTATTAATATGGTAGCTTACAATAAAATTAAGAAGAACTATTAATAGGCCTACTTACAGGAACTATTCTACTAATAGGCCTACTGCAGAAACTTCTATTAATATGCCAGCTTACAGGAAAAAAAAACTTGAAGAACTATTAATAGGCCTACTTACAGGAACTTCTACTAATAGGCCTTCTACAGGAACTTCTATTAATTTGCCAGCTTATAGGAAATTTTTTGAAGAACTATTAATAGGCTTACTTACAGGAACTATTATACTAATAGGCCTACTACAGAAACTTCTATTAATATGCCAGTTTACAGGAAAATTCTGAAGAACTATTAATAAGCCTACTTACAGGCACTATTCTACTAATAGGCCTACTGCAGAAACTTCTATTAATATGCTAGCTTACAGGAAAATTCTGATGAACTATTAATAGGCTTACTTACAGGAACTTCTACTAATAGGCCTTCTACAGGAACTTCTATTAATATGCCTGCTTACAGGAGCAATCTGGAAGAACTATAATAGACCTACTTACAGAAACTACTACTAATAGGCCTGCTATAGAAACTTCTATTAATATGCCAGCTTACAGGCAAAAATCTGGAAGAACTATTAATAGGCCTACTTACAGGAAATACTACTAATAGGCCTACTACAGAAACTTCTATTAATAAGCCAGCTTACAGGAAAATTCTGGAACAACTATTTTAAGTGAAAAATATAAAAGATATGATTTTTTTGTTATAAACACAAAAATTTGTTAGAAACACAAAGTAGAGACTAGATGAAAATTTAAGTACTTTAGGATATGTGTTCATATAAACGTTTTTACTTTCTCACTATACTATAGTATAGAGAAAGTATAGTGATCGCAAAAAAAAATCGATGTTGATATTTTTGTGGAAATATCCGTTTTGGGACACCCCGAGTCCAAAAAATTGGTTTTTACAAAATGTCTGGCTGTATGTATGTCTGTAGCGTTGTGTACAAAGCTAGAGCGAAAACTATTCGATCGATTTCAAACAAATTTGCACCAGACATGTCAAGTAGGCCTGCATAGATGCACGAAAAACGGTTTAGAAATTTTTTGAAAAACAACCCCCTTTTTAGCAAAAAAACCCCCAAAAAAAAGTTATTATTTTTTTTATAATAAAACGGCTCTAACGATTTTGATAAAATCTGGCTTATTTGTAGCCTTTAATGTACCCTACCATATGCAAAAATCCGCATCTTTCTAAAAATTCTCATATAGCTAACAATAATAATAATAATAACTGATTTTTGGGGTTTTTTGGCCATAAAGGGGGTTGTTTTTCAAAAATTTTCAAAACCTTTTTTCAAAACATCTATACAGGCCTAATTGACGGGTTTGGTGCAAATTTGTTTGAAATCGATCGAATAGTATTCTCTCTAGATAATAATAATAATAATATTTATTATTTAATCTCCTACTTTAATATATCACCTCTCCTACCCCACCTACAAATATGAAGTCACAGTGAACCTGTTTAATAATTTAAATATGTTTGCGAGAAAGTATGTTCCAGTTCCTGGTACCGTTTATGTTATTTATTTTCATCCAAGGAACCATATTTATCCAGCCCTTTACAATCAGACTTTAATCTATATATATAAAAGCGAAATACCACTCACTCACTCACTGACTCACTCATGACGATTCCTCAAAAACTACCGAACGGATTGAAATGAAATTTGGTATGTAGCTTCCTTTAGAGCCATAGGTGCTCACTAAGAAAGGGTTTGAAAAATTCGAAATTTTAGGGGGGTTTGGGGGGATCAAAGTTATTAAAAAACGATTTCTTCAAAACTACCGAACGGGTTGAAATTAAATTTGTTATGTAGCTTCCTCTAGGGCCTTAGGTGCTCACTAAGAAAGGGTTTGAAAACATTCGAAATTTTAGAGGGGGTTTGGGGGGATCAAAGTTATTAAATCACAATTTCTTCAAAACTACCGAACGGATTGGAATGAAATTTGGTATGTAGCTTCCTCTAGGGCCATAAGTGCTTGAAAGGGTTTGAAAAATTCGAAATTTTAGGGGGAGTTTGGGGGGATCAAAGTTATTAAATCATGATTTCTTCAAAACTACCAAACGGATTGGAATGAAATTTGGTATTTAGCTTCCTCTAGGGCCATAAGTGTTCACTAAAAAAGGGTTTTAAAAAATTGGAAATTTTAGGGGGGTTTGGGGGGGGATCAATTTTATTAAATCACGATTTCTTCAAAACTACCGAACGGATTGGAATGAAATTTGGTATGTAGCTTCCTCTATGGCCATAGGTGCTCACTAAGAAAGGGTATGAACGATTTCGAAATTTTAGGAGGGGTTTGGGGGGATCAAAGTTACTAAAATCATAATTTCAGATCTTTTATTATTATGACAATAGTGCTTTTATTATTTAAGATCTATATATATGCCAAATACCACTCACTGACTGAACACTTAAAAAGAATACAACTACGTTAAAAAGACTGAAAATACCAACCACCACGGGCAAAGCCGTACGGGTCAGCTAGTATTATATATGAACCCAGGAAAGGCTAACAACCACCACAGTGCATGAGTCAACTAACACAATTGATATAAGCCTCTAAGCTCACACAGTAAAGCCTACGTAAAACAAGACCTCAAAGTAAGATGATACTGTGGGTGTAATCTATAAGCCTTGCACACAATATAATATCAGACTTCAAGGCCAACCGCTTTTTGCCTGGTCAGTGCGGTGTGACCTTAGGCAGAAGAGTCGTTCTTAGTGCCAAGGAGGGAGGGTAGTTATTTGAGCATACTTTTTATATTTTAGTATACTAACTTTAGTCCCTTTAAAAGCAACAACCAAAAGCTTAGGAAACATTAAAGTTAACATAATATTAAATTGGTTAACAGCTGGTATTAAGATTTCCAGCAAAAGAAAACGGTACCTTCATCATGCAGCTAAATTAAATAAAGACCTACATTTTTTACAATATGTAAGAAAGTACAAGAAAATTTTTAATAACGTAGTAAAAAGAGCTAAACAAATTGCAAATTGTAAATTCATTGAAGAGTCTAAAGACAAATGTAGGGCTTCTTGGAGCATTGTTAAAAACGAAATTGGTCAAACTCGATGTAAGCTAAGTAGAAACACAATTGAGGATTGTAACTTAACCAATCCATTAATCAGTGAAAGCTCCAAAATAGTAGCAAACAGATTTAATAATTATTTTGCAAACATTGCATCAAATTTGAGTCTGCCTAAGGTCGGTGGCAATAACCTACAAAATAGTTATAAGGATAGATTTGTAAATTCCATTTTCACTTTTGAGCCTGTAAATGAGATGGAAATCTGTAAGACAATTAATTCATTAAAAAATAAAAAAGCTGTTGGATGGGATGAAATACCAATTTCAATTCTAAAAGCGTCTGCAAAGTTAATATCTGGTCCACTGACTGACATAATTAACCAAAGTTTAGAAATGGGGATTTTCCCTGATAATCTGAAGTTTGCTGAGATTACTCCTGTTTACAAGAAAGGTGATAAAGGATCAATAAGTAATTACCGCCCAATATCAGTTTTACCAAATTTCTCAAAGGTTTTTGAAAAAGTTTTAAATTCTAGGCTCTACAATCATATAAATGATAAAAAATTAATATGTCCTTCCCAATTTGGGTTTAGAAGAGGATTGAGTACTGGGGATGCCCTTATTCACTTTGTAAATGAAGTTGCAGCGGCCTTGGATGGGTCACAGAGTACAGCTGGTGTTTTCTGTGAGCTATCCAAGGCATTTGATTGTGTTGATCATTCTATTCTGTTGGGGAAATTGCAGGGATATGGAATTAAAGGTAGATGTTTGTTGTTAATTAAGTCGTATTTGCAGAACCGTATGCAGAGAACAACTGTCTACAGGAAAAATGAAAGATCCATATCTGATTGGAATTCAATGTCATATGGTGTACCACAGGGATCCATACTAGGCCCTTTATTATTCCTCATTTATATAAATGATATATCTTATAATACAAATTTGAAATTGATATTATTTGCAGATGATACAACTGCAGTAATTAAAGAAAACTGCATTAAAAATTTATCTAGTACAGTAATTAGGTCTCTAAACGAAATTAAATTGTGGTTTGGTGAAAATGGACTTTTGCTAAATCTTGAAAAAAAAACACAATTGAATTCAAGACAAAAGAGAATTTTACAAAAAATGATAATATTCCAAATAGTGTAAAATCTCACAAATTTCTAGGAATGTATATAGATGATTGTCTAAATTGGAAGACTCATCTTGATTATCTGAAGGGCAAACTTAGACAAATAACCTATGCTTTCTATATTTTAAAAAGGTGTGTTCCAACGTTGACCTGTAAGACGGTTTATCATGCATATGTAGAATCCGTGTTGAGGTATGGCATAGTCATGTGGGGAAATGCAGTGGGTGTTGACAAGGTTTTTTTGATCAAAAAAAAATTTTACGGACGATGACTAATCTGCGTCAAAGAACTAGCTGTAGGCCAGTTTTTAAAAATGTTAAAATGTTTACTTTATCTGGACTGTATATATATGAAGTTTTAGTCTGGGTCCACTCAAACAGAAAAATGTTGGATGAAAATTGCTTTAAACATAATTACTACACCAGAAACAAAGAAAATTACAGATTTCCATCCCATCGTTTGAAATTGTTTGAAAATACCCCACATTACATGGGTCTAAAATTGTACAATGTATTACCAAATAGGTACAAATATTTAAATGAAATGCAGTTTAAGGGTGAAATAAGAACAGAAATTGTAAACAAGGCTTATTATAATGTAGATGAATATTTTGCATGTCCACTTTAAAAAAAGAGTAGTTTTTAATAATTTTAATGTGAAATTTGTTTTATATTTTAAGATTGACAATGCGCCTATTTCTGTAAGAAATGTTTTTTTTTTGTGCAATAAATCAAATAAATAAATAATGAATTAATGCACAGCATGCGTCAAAATAAACTGGAAATTGTAATTTTTTTATTTTTAGACAAATACACAAAAAGGAAGCTGCTAACTTTAGTTTTAACACACACAAGTTCTGTATGCCCTGCATTAATTTTAGGCAACTCTTGTAGTGTTGTTGAAGATCTTCTACATATTGGTGAAAAGGGGTTGTTGTATGCTTCTAATGTATCTAGTTATTTCTTCACCAAGCTCTGCAATGGTAGTAGGTGGCTAATTTCGGAAGATGCTTTCTTCATCATTCCCCAAACAAAAGTGTCAGTTTAAAAATTATTTATTGGTCCACTTAATAAAATATCCAGAATAAAATATAAGCTACCATTTAGTAGTCAATACTGTAAATTTGTAGTTTTTTTTAACATATATTTGCCTACTTATTAAAATACTAGCTGTCCGATCCGGCTTTGCACGGATAGACAAATAAAAGTTAAATGTATATTGACAAAAAATATATATCAATAAATATATTACACTATGTATTTCTTATGGGGATTTTTAGTAACTTCCCCCCCCCCCCCCCCCGAACACACCTAAAATTTGTAATTTTTTGAAAACCTTTCTTAGCGAGCACCTTGGGCCCTAGTGGAAGCTACATACAAAATTTCATTCCAATCCATTCGGTGGTTTTTTTTAGTAGCTTTGAGCCCCTGAAAGTCCCCCTAAAATTTCGAATTTAAAAAAAAATCTTTCTAGAGGAAGCTACATACCAAATTTCATTTCAATCCGTTCGGTGGTCTTTGAGATTTCGTGATAAGTGAGTCTATATATATATCCGGCACGCAAATAAAATTTAGGTACAGTAATTCTATACACAGTATATTTTACTAATATACTCGCCTATTTATTATAATATCCAGAATGTGTACAAAATTTAGGAAATTCTGTACCAATAGTCTTTCTTGTACATTTTCTCGCTTACTTATTATAATACCTAACATGAATATAAAATATAGGTACTTCTGTACACATAGTTGTTTTTTGCTAATTTTCTAGCCTACTTATCATAATATTCAGCATAAATATACCTTCTAGGCAATTCTGTATGCAGAATTCCTACTACTTTTGGTTTAAACATTTTTAATACAAACCCGTACATCAATTCCCGTCACACTGTTACGGCACAAACCTAACCAATTACGTCACATTACAAGGTCGTCCCATCCCACCTTATCTAAGTAATGTTCAACCTACAAATAGCGCTTCTAACATGATCTATTGTTTACCGAGTCTATGTTGTATTTTTGTATAGATACCATTCTTCTTTGCGTTTAATTAAAACGGGCGATCTGATTTGCCTAGATTTTGGTTCCATTTTGAAAGCAAACGGACCAGTAAAAAATTCCGTTCACCGTTTCGAAATGATTTCATTTGTGACTAAACAGATTCAGTCAATTTCCTATCAGCGTAATTAAAACGTAATATAATGCATTCATGGGCAAACACAATGCAAATGTTATGCCTCGCGTTCTTCTATTGAGCGCATTAAAACTGAATACAATTAAAGTGAGTGCTTATTCAATGGCGGCTAAAATCATACTTTATTGGTTCATCCTTTTAGAGGGGATTATTTCCAACTAAAGTTTTACTTAGATTCCTTAGATTCAGGTCACCGACATTGAAAAGATGTAACCTACCTAACCTATAGAGGTTAAATTTTATAGAGGTAAAATTTACTTGTTGAATTGCGGTCAAGTATTTTTTTTTGTTTTAATTTTTAACTTCCCGCTAAGAAAATTGAAAATTTTCTAAAATCGGGAAGTTATTGGTTTCACCCCGTTTTTCGAAAATCGAGTATTCATCAGACCTCGACGTTTTGAGGTCCTAGGAATCTTCCCTGACCACTCCCGAGAGGGTGTCACCCTGTCTGTATGTATGTGTGTGTGTATGTAAGTATGTGACCCGCTTATAACTTTTGAACGGCTTAACCGATTGGATCCTACCAAACGGCGTTCTAAAGAGTTCTATCAAACTTAGATTTCCTGAAAATTTCAACTAATTCGGACAAGTAGGTTCTGAGAAATTTCGAAAAAACTAAGAAATAAAAATTTTTCAAATCAGGTTTTTTTGGAATAACTTTTAAACGGCTTTACTGATCAATTCCAAAATCTAATCAGCTTTTAACCTTGAAAAGCGACGTCGATCGCTACCAGTCCGGTCAAAATCGGTTAATTCGTTCGTGAGATATCGTGAACGAAAGAAAATCAAAAAAGGTGTTTTTTTTTCTCAATTTCTCCGAAATTTTTCATCAGAAAAAATTTTTTTGTCGATTCTTTCAATGGACTCGAAAAATTGCATCGATTGCCGCAAATCGCATAAAAATCGGTTGATTCATTCGCGAGATATCGTGAACGAAAGAAAATCAAAAAAAGTGTTTTTCCTCAATTTCTCCGAAACTTTTCATCTGAAAAAAAATTTGTTGTTGATTCTTTCAATGGACTTAAAAAACTGCATCGATTGCCGCAAATCGCATAAAAATCGGTTGATTCATTCAAAAGTTATGGCAGTTCAAAATTTCCAAAAATAGTGTTTGTTGTAATTAAACTTAGCGGGAAGTTACATGGATGGCCTTTAGGGTCAACCGTTTTCCAATTTTTTTTCGCTGTCTCTCTAAACAGAAACTGTAAATAATTTTTTTTTAACAATTGTTTGGTAAAATGAAATTAAATTAAATAAACGGTACCAGGAACTGGCACATACTTTCTCACAAACATATTTAAATTATTAAACAGATTCACTGTGACTTGTAGGGTGGGGTAGGAGAGGTGATTTTTTTATTAAAGTTGGAGATTAACTAATAAATTAACTGAACCATGGTCAGACGTATTCTGAACCAAAAACGGACTGTTTGAAGGTTAGTAAATAATAAATATTATTATTATTTAACAATCCAGGAAGTAGGACAATAAAAACATGAATAATATATACTATTATTATTATCTAGAGAGAAAACTATTCGATCGATTTCGAATAAATTTGCACTAAACACGTCAATTAGGTCTTTATAGATGCACGAAAAAAGGTTTTGAAAATTTTTGAAAAACAACCCCCTTTATGGCAAAAAAACCCCAAAAATCAGTTATTATTATTATTATTACCTAAACGAGAATTTTTAGAAAGATGCGGATTTTTGCATATGGTAGGGCACATTAAAGGCTACAAATAAGCCAAATTTTATCAAAATCGTTAGAGCAGTTTTTTTATAAAAAAATAATAACTGATTTTTTGGGGTTTTTTGGCCAAAAAGGGGGTTGTTTATCAAATTTGTTCAAAACCCTTTTACGTGCATCTATACAGGCCTACTTGACATGTCTGGTGCAAATTTGGTTGACATCGATCGAATAGTTTTCTCTCTAGCTTTGTATACATACAGACAGACATTTTGTACAAACCACTTTTTTGGACTCAGGGGGTCCCAAAACGGATATTTCCACAAAAATCTCAACATCGATTTTTTTTGCGATCACTATACTTTCTCTATACTATAGTATAGTGAGAAAATAAAAATGAAATTTAAATGGTGCTTTTATTTTTAACTGAATTTTTTTCTTCAGCCAATGGTCTATCGACCGTCAGCCGGGTTGGCACTAAAATGCAATATTTAATTCAAGTAGTTATCACAGTCGATCCATAGTACTATACAGAAAAATATACCTTATTCTTAAATGAATTCATAATAATAATCTTAACTTAAATTACAATAGTTATAACTACACATAAAGGAAACTGAAGACTTAACTAACATTAACTACCTTTACATAAAAACTACAGAACATAAAATACAGCTACATAAGTGAAAGTTCGTCACAGACACAATTTTTTACCATCATTATATAACACTGTTGCTATAACACACCCTTTAGAAATTGAACCTCCCTTTAAAAATTTAATTCAGAACCATCTATAAAACCACGCTAGTAGAAATGGCGAGCCGATAGCCCCAACATTTATGGGGACTACGTTATTTGCACCGAGTTGCGACAGATGACGACGCCTTTGGGTTTTTGATGACGTAATATGCACAGACTTCCGACGAATGATAATAATATATTGTGTGATAACATATATAACAATGTGTTATAGCCTGTAAGGAAATCTATGTATTGTGAAGGTGGTATTGCACTGACTTCGGACAAATGATAATATGATTTCGTTATACAATATAACACAATTTTATATTTTTGTTTTTCAGAATGCAATATGCATCAACAATCGCAAGGTCCAAGTTAATATGATTTCCTTATATACTATAGCACATGGTTATATATTTTATCTCACATTATATTATCATCCGTCGGACGTTGGTGCATATTACGTCATAAAAATCATATGGCATCGTCATCTGTCGCAACTCGGTGTAAATAACGTAGTCTCATAAGAGCCAATGTTGGGACTATCGGCTCTCCATGTCTACTCATGCTTCTCCCACGAATCTGGCAAGACTTCGCCAATACCTTCCGTTTAAATATCCTTCCAATTCAGAAACGGATACAGAAGCTTCTCTGAAAACCTTTCTACGGATCTAAAAATAATAGTACCGGACATACGGCAGCGAAATGAAACAGCGATTCATTCTCCTGCCAGTTACATAGTGAACACAAATAGTTTTTATCTGCCATCCAGGGTTTAAAATTCAAATCTACAGCTTCACCTTTTGCTTTTATGACCCATCTGATTGTTGCCATGTCAAAACTATCAGTAAAACAACTTCGTTTACCAAGCTCGCTGACTTGTTTGGTAAAGTATTTTTGTAATGCCAACATCCATGCTTGAATACTGACTTTACAGTTATCAACCTTTATTAACTCTTTTACATAAATGTTACATTTTATTATGTTACATTTATTATTATTGGTCACAGCTTTAATTTGTTTTTAAAAACATTGACGACGATTGTTTTTAAACTCTTTAGGTAGTCTGCTCATGAAACGGACTCCAGTCTCCAGCTGAAAGCTTTCAATCTGTGCTGTTTGTCACAGAAATACTTTTTTTGACACGTACATCAGTGTATCAAGTAACAGAACTCTAACTCTCAAGGCCTTTTCACACCGGAATCTGCGGCGTCCATGGACGTCCACGGATGTACGTCGACGCCTATGAACGTGCCAATTCACACTGCATGTGGACGGATTTGTAGTGGATGTGTCATTTCCCCCGCCAATTTCCTCCTACAAACGTCAGTCTTCGACAAAAAGATAATGTCGTGGTGTAGTGATGGGTTCTGCGAAGAAGTGCCGTGGCTGGATTGATTTCGAATCTAAATTTCTCTATTCTTCACTGCCTGTATCCCAAAGAGCCCTACGTTGTCAAACTTCATCAATCAGCTGTTCCATTAACAATCAGGTGTTTAATAATCACCTCACAACAATCATCACTTCACAAGATGCTGAACAAAAGTCGGTGAGTATGACACAAGGGGCCTGGAGCACAGCGACTTCCCGCGGAAAACCACGTGTTGGATGTGGGTCGACTGCGCATGCGCGTCCACCCTGATGTTCCAAACTGATCGCTCCGCGGACGTCCATGTACGCCTGTATGAATGGCCCCATTAAAGTACATGTTAAGCAATTCTTTTCCATTCCCACCGTGGACGTCCATGGATGCCGGTGTGAAATGACCTTGCTACTTGCAATGTAAAATTACTTCAAAAATGTACATACAAGGAAAGGTACATACAATATACCTAGTATTTTAAATGCATCTCTACAAAAGAATCAAGATGGACCAAACGAGCCATAATTCTTAATGCTTCCTTTTGAAAACTGAAGATTATTTTGGTCATTTGCTTTGTTGAATTGCCCTAATGTGTAATATCTGTTATTTTGTGTGATGTAAGACTGTGAGACAGTTTATTTTGAAACGCACATGTCCAAGATAACGTTTTATTCGTAGATAAGAACACTAAGCAATGCCAAGAATGTTTTTTTTTTTTAATTTGTTTGTGTCAAAAACATGATCATTTATTGAAAGTGGAGCGCCGTCTAGGCTATAACTATACCTGGAATATGCTCGGTTTGCTTTGCAAATAAAATCCACACATCGCATGACTGTTGACTTAACCTTCAAATTATCTCAGCTGTCACAACACGGCACAACCGTGTATTCGGAACTAAGGGAACGCGTTGGTTTATTTGTTTTTACGTTGTCTGGGACTAATTCTGTGTGGCGTTTTGAAAATTGTAAATTCTGTTTGGACCTAACACATTGTCAACTGATGAAAACAATTACTGATGTCCACATTAAAAACCACGTGTAAAAAATGCTGGATGTTTTCAAAGACCCAGTAGAGTACTCTGTAAATCTGATAAGAGATCAAAACTGAACGATGCCGGGTACCGAGACTAACAGCCATGTCGTTGTTTCACCCAAAAAGCCTCGATTGGAACAATACATTATGTTTAAAAGTGTTATCTTGTAGTTGGGATGCAGAGTGGTATCAATAATAAATTACTTATCTGAGAGGAAGGAGAGAGGAGAATATAGTGATGGGCTATTCGACTAATCGATTATTTTGTGGTATTCAATTATTCAAACATTTAAGAATTATTCCAGTAAACTGTTGGCTGAATTGTAAAGTATAGGATATTCGACTAATCGATTATTTTGTATTATTCGATTATTTAAATATTTAAGAATTATTCAAATAAACTGTTGGCTGAATTGTAAAGAATATGCTATTCGACTAACTTTTGTTCGAGTAATTAATTATGTTGTATTATTCGATTATTCAAATATTTCATAATTATTCCAATAAACTTTTGGCTGAATTGTAAAGAGAGGATATTCGACTAACTTTTATTCGAATAATCGATTATTTTGTATTATTCGATTCAAATATTTAAGAATTATTCGAATAAATAGTTGGCTGAATTGTAAAGTATAGTCTATTCGAATAACTACTCAATCAAAGTTCTATTTCGTTATGCAATTATTTTGGGGTTTGGGGGTCCAAGTTACTAAAAAAAAACCACCGAACGGATTGGAATGAAATTTGGTGTGTAGCTTCCTCTAGGGCTCTAGGTGCTCGCTAAGAAAGTTTTTCAAAAAATTCAAAATTTTAAGGGGGTTTGGGAGTGGCAAATTTACTAAAACACGATTTCTCCATAACTACCGTACGGATTGGAATGAAATGTGGTATATAGCTTCCTCTAGGGCCCTAGGTGCTCGCTAAGTAAGGTTTTCAAAAAAATTCGAAATTTTAGAGGGTTGGGGGGGGGGGGTTAAAGTTACTAAAAGAAAACTACCGAACAGTTTGGAATGAAATTTGGTAAGTAGCTTCCTCTAGGGCTCTAGATGCTCGCTAAGAAAGATTTTCAAAAAATTCGAAATTTTAGGGGGGTTTGGGGGGGTCAAAGTTACTAAAAATCGCCATAAGAAATACATAGTATATAATATATTTATTAATATATATTTTTTGTTAATATACATTTAACTTTGATTTGTCTATCCGTGCAAAGCCGGTTTGGGCAAGCTAGTAGTTTTTATAAAAAAAAAGTTTCTAGGCAAATTTCAGATTCGTGTTAAGCGACCCAAAAAACAAAAATGTGCCAAATACCAAAACTACAATAAACTTTCCCCTAATTTCCCTTTTCTACATTTTGTTGACTCAATTTTATAGATAGAAAGCGTGCATTTGAGGGACAGCGAGACGGAATGTTATGATACTTCAGCTGTGAGTGTGCTAGAGGCGACTTTTGTAGCTTTGGTTGTAGCGCCACAGCCGGATTCAATATCAAGCCGAGAAATCGTTAACACAAGCTTTCGTAGTAACGTGTTTCGGTTTATTTATAAGTTAATAATCTGGGAAATTACTTTAAATTATAGAGAAAGCTTCATACTTTTTATGTGTTGGCTTAAAATTTGGAAATTATTCTTTAATACTTTCAAAAAAATGCATTAAAAATAATAAATATTTACGTAACTAAACCGTTGATTAAAAGGCGTTAACGTCGGTTTCTTTTAATCATGAGGTATAAGACAAAAGCACAAAGCCTTTAAGAACAATTTAAGAGGTTTCATAACTTTTTAAGTCGAAAAAAAGCGTCCAAAACACGTTAGCAGGAAGTGTGTGTTATACTGTTTCACGCAAGGTATAGGAGACACTTAACGAAATTATAAAATAAGTGAGATGCATTTCATTACGGAGTTGTAACTTTCTGAGTTAAACGCAGCTAAGCAATAATTCGTGAAATAATATTTTTGATTGGTCAGGACACGCCCTTTAAATCAGAAATATATTCCTATTTTGAGGCAACTGTAAATCAGTTAAGAAAAGAACCGCACGATTGCTCGTGTTATCAGTACCTTATCAGTATCTAAACACAACCTAGCTCATTCACTATTCGTGATTCACCGTACTCGTACCCATAGATCAAATATATTCCTACCCAGATGTTTGAATAAGAAATGTGTAACGCGCATGTGTCAATAACAAGCAAGCTGTTTGTCACGTTGTACGACTCCTCAGGAAATTGACGAATCATTAAATCATAGTCTAATAAAACAAAATGCATATGTATTTCTAATTTCAGACTTATTTATAAAATCATTGCCGTTTTTAGGAGCAAACAACAAAACTTTTTGAACGCTACACGGCGTTTTTAGGATCAAAACGTTCTGAACGCTACATGGCTGTTTTATTACCAAAACGTTCTGAACGCTACACGGCTGTTTTTAGGATCAAAACATTCCGAACGCTACACGGCTGTTTTTAGGATCAAAACATTCTTAACGTTTCACGGCTGTTTTTAGGATCAAAACATTCTGAACGCTACACGGCTGTTTTAGGACCAAAACGTTCTGAACGCTACACGGCTGTTTTAGGATCAAAACGTTCT
>JAGFPH010004334.1:0-12196 GCA_018207615.1 Philaenus spumarius | reverse complement strand
GAGGCGCGAGTTTGACTCAAGGCCCTGACTACAGAATTACTCTGAATTAGTAATTCTATAGTCTGTGCTCAAGGGTTCGTACCGTCAGTTTTTACCAAAATGAGAATAATAACAACGAGTATCCACAGTACCATCACCTTGAGGGGGGGGGGGGGGGAAAGGGTGCCATTATAATTTGAAAACAAAAAAAAAGTTGGAAAATTTGAAATTTGAGAACTTACTTCAAACGGCGGAATATTGTTGTAGGACTAAATCATTTTACTCAAAGAGCCGATAAAATTTTAAACCAATACCTTTTAAGTTAAGAAATTGGTGTTTTATCGATACAATGTTGTTTATGGACAGAAACAAAATATTGTTGTAAAAAATGTCGACATTCGCAACAGGTGAGTGAACAGTTCAACTCCAAAAGAGTTGGGCAAATTAAAATATTTTTTGTACCAAATAAATACATCGTAATTATTAAACAAATTTGTGTCCGGCAAATTTTGTCCCAACTATTTTTGTTGTGGCAGCACTGACTGTCAGTGAGAAAATGTCTACTCTACTCATTATTTTTATGTATAGAAATGGTGTTTTATTATTTTCTTTACATGAACTCAGTAACGCGATAAACATGTTAAAAGTTTAGTAAAATGTTCAATTACTTTTGAGATTAGCCTACTATATTCAAAATCTATATACTGTATATATAAAAGCGAAATACCACTCACTCACTCACTCATCACGATTTCTCAAAAACTACTGAACGGATTTCAATGAAATTTGGTATGTAGCTTTATCTAGGGCCATAGGTGCTCACTAAGAAAGGGTTTAAAAAAATTCGAAATTTTAGGGGCGTTTGGGGGGATAAAAGTTATTAAAAACGATTTCTTCAAAACTACCGAACGGATTGAAATTAAATTTGGTATATAGCTTCCTCTAGGGCTATAGGTGCTTACTAAGAAAGGGTTTGAAAAAATTCGAAATTTTAGGGGGGGTTTGGGGTGATCAAATTTATTAAATCACGATTTCTTCAAAACTACCGAACAGATTGGAATGAAATTTGGTAGCCTATGTAGCTTCCTCTAGGTCATAAGTGTTCAATAAAAAAGGGTTTTAAAAAATTGGAAATTTTAGGGGGGTTTGGGGGGTAAAAATTACTAAATCACGATTTCTCCAAAATTACCGAACAGATTGGAATGAAATTTGGTATGTAGCTTCCTCTAGGGCCATAAATGTTCACTAAAAATGGGTTTTAAAAAATTGGAAATTTTAGGAGGGTTTGGGGGGTAAAAATTACTAAATCACGATTTATCCAAAATTACCGAACAGATTGGAATGAAATTTGGTATCTAGCTTAATATAGGGCCATAATTGTTCACTAAAAAAGGGTTTTAAAAAATTGGACATTTTAGGGGGTTTGGGGGGTAAAAATTACTAAATCACGATTTCTCCAAAATTACCGAACAGATTGGAATGAAATTTGGTATGTAGCTTCCTCTCGGGCCATATGTGCTCACTAAGAAAGGGTATGACAAATTTCGAAATTTTAGGAGGGGTTTGGGGGGATCAAAGTTACTAAAATCATAATTGCAGATCTTTTATTATTATGACAATAGTGCTTTTATTGTTTAAGATCTATATATATAAAAGCCAAATACCACTCACTGACTGAACACTTAAAAAGAAAACAATTACGTTAAAAATACTGAAAATACCAACCACCACGGGCAACGCCGTACGGGTTAGCTAGTAGGTTATATAAGTGCTATTTAAAGAGGTAAAATTTCCAAAAGATGTTTAGGGGTTGACCTTCCGGTAAGTTGGGAAATTCTGTCAAAATTGTTGGGAAATATTTACAATATTTTAACTAACTTATATATAAAATTCTTACTCCCTGTCAATACATGAAAAAACGAACTCGTCCAGAAAACGAACGTGTGGACCACATTTGGACCAAATCGGTCGTAAAATGCGGCCGTTAAAATGCGAACACATAATAGCTTACAATAATGTACAAATATATATTTACGTGTTCTGGGGACCATGATCAGTGCTCATCAACCGCTCCCGACCTTAGGTCACTATATGAGTCACTGCAACAGTTCATCTTTCCTACGGAAATTCGATAATAACAGCTGTTTTGTTCCAAAAGAAAATACGGATGTTATTATGGGGTAGTGGGGTAACCTAAAACGGGCAACGCAGATTTTTACATTCCTACAAATTGTATGAATGATCTAACATTGTATCCAAGTAAAACATTATTTAACTCTCTTGATTTGAGCTATTATGTTTTGTACAAACCCGTGGCTTTCTATTTAAAACTTAGTACCAGGAGACCGAGCTAAAGCTCGATTATAAGCAGGGCTATGATTTCAATAATAAATATTGGATTATTGAGTTTTGAGGTTAGGCCTATAACATTAAACAACTAAATAAAGGGTATATACAACATTAGGCTTACCTGTAATAAAAATACAGTTTAAAGAATTAACCATAATCTCAACGCTATGCCTCAGAAATAAGTCAGGCCTAAATTAAAGTTTAATATTTCAATATCGATTTAGGCCTAGGGCCTAGTTCGCTCACGTCAATAACTATTATTGCAAATTTCCGTGAACATCGTTTAGGTTAGGCCTATAACATTAAACAACTAAATAAAGGGTATGTTTATTTAGCAGAAGTATTCGTTGCCATGGTAACTATAAATAGATACAACATTAGGCTTACCTCTAATAAAATACAGTTTAAAAGAAAACAGATGATTATTGTAATGGCACTGAAAACATTTGCATCAGCTGTGCTTCGTTTAAAAGAAAACAGATGATTATTGTAATGACATTGAAAACATTTGCATCAGCTGTGCTTTGTATTGTTTAAAATGGACAAATTTCACTTTTTAATTTAATAAAAAGACGTAGAAAACAAATTTTCCCAGACTGGTGACCATTTCCAATCGATTTCTCGTGGCCAAAAGCCCCATATAAAATCAAAAAATCAAAAATCCTTAGACGGAGATTCCAGATCCATTTAGCAGACAGGCAATTATCTCTCGCTTTAGAAGATAAGATAATACACGAAATGGAAAGAAAATGGATACCGTATAATGCGCATGAGCTGGCCATCAATGCGAACGGAAAGAAACAAAACTTCACTTTTACTTTCTCACTATACTAGTATAGAGAAAGTATTGTGATCGCAAAAAAATCTATGTTGAAATTTTTGTGGAAATATCCGTTTTGGAATCCCGTGAGTCCAAAAAAGTGGTTTTTACAAAATGTCTGCCTGTATATTGGTTACAAAGCTAGAGAGAAAACTAATCGATCGATTTCGTACAAATTTGCACCAAACATGTCAATTAGGATTGTTTAGATGCATGTAAAAAGATTTTGAAAAACAACCCCCATTTTGGCAAAAAAACTCCCCAAAAATCGGTTATTATTTTTTTATAAAAAAAACGCTTCTAACGATTTTGATAAAATTTGGCTTATTTGTAGCCCTTAATGTACTCTACCATATGAAAAAAACGCATCTTTCTGAAAATTCTCGTTTAGCTAATAATAATAATAATAATAATAATAATAATAATAGATTTTTGGGGGTTTTTTGGCAAAAAATGGAGTGGTTTTTCAAAATTTCTCAAAACCTTTTTTCGTGCATCTATAGGCCTACAGGCCTAATTGACATGTTTGATGCAAATTTGTTCGCAATCGATCTAATAGTTTTCTCTCTAGCTAATGATAATAATATTTATTAGTTACTCTCCTACTTTAATGTATCCCCTCTCCTACTTTAATACAATTATGAAGTCACAGTGAATCTCTTTAATAATTTAAATATGTTTGTGAGAAAGTATGTGCCAGTTTCTGGTACCGTTTACTTCCTTTAATATAATGAATATATTCATAAATATATACGAAATATTCATGAATAGCATATATATGAATAAATATATGAAATATACCCTACACTTCGCTGGCTACAGCAAATGAAATATTAACAATATAAAACAAGTATAAAAGAACAAACAATAAAACCAAAGGGATGGTTGAATAACGTAGGGAACTTACAGCCATCTTGTTGAGCCGATAGATATAACAGCATTGCCAGATTTTTCGTAAACTGATGTTATATGTTGACAAACTTAAAACGTACTGTGATTGGAGGATTTAAATTTAGTTTAGTTCAAGTTTTTCGAGGGTTGCAATTCTGTTCAATTTGGCAACGCTGTAAAATATTCGTTCCTTCTTTTCATTTTAATAGATGGTAGGACTAATTCTTAGCTTAAGGAATGTTGACAAACTTAAAACGTACTGTGATTGGAGGCTTTAAATTTAGTTTAGTTCAAGTTTTTCGAGGGTTGCAATTCTGTTCAACGTGGCAACGCTGTAAATATTCGTTCCTTCTTTTCATTTTAATAGATGGTAGGACGAATTCTTAGCTTAAGAGGAGGATCGGTCCGCCATATTGAATCTGATTCCCATAGGAGCAATGCAACAGAATCAGTCATTTTTTTCCCGTTAATTCTTGAAATAAATTTAAAAATTTGGTTTCATTTTGAAGTACTGTCATATGCGGATGTTGATTGCTGAATACATTTTCAAAAACCTGTTTTCATGAATGTATGACTGACATAAATAGTAGAGCATAGTAAACTTTATTAATTTTTTACTCAGTTGCAAAAAGAGATATTGCAAAAAGCCTTAGCAATCAACAGCCACAATCTATTTTTTTTTAAATACTGCTTTCGTTTTTTGACGAAATTAACACAAAAATATGCTTTAAAGTTTGGTTATTTTAACATTGAAAGTGGTTGCCAACTTCGCCGTTTTGAATTTAGGGACCCGAGCATTAAAATATTTTTTTCAAAAAAAGGAACATGGAGCTTTCTTTGTTGTACTTTTACAAAAGTTCTGTTTTCAGTACTTGTTAAAAATAGGCTACTTGTTTAGTATTTTAACATACTGCTCGAGATGTCCTTTAAAAAAAATTGGTTTATCAACTTGTGTTACAAAAATAGCTGTAGCAAAAGATAATCCTCAGTTCATTACACGAAACAATTATCTCTAATTTTTTTAAACAAGTTCCCTGATTTTCTTTAAATATTTTTCATTTCCGTGACCGCAGGAACTCTGCAAAAATGCTGCTCGAAGCAAATTCACCACTATGTATATAAAAATACTGCAGGTATAATTTTGAAAGATAAAGTAGATGTAAGTTATTACACATATATATATATATATATATATATATATATATATATAAAAGCGAAATACCACTCACTCACTCATCACGATTTCTCAAAAACTACCGAACGGATTGGAATGAAATTTGCTATGTAGCTTCCTCTAGGGCCATAGATGATTACTAAGAAAGGGTTTGAAAAAATTCTAAATTTTAGGGGAGGGGGGTTTGGGGGATCAAAATGATTAAATCACGATTTCTTCAAAACTACCGAACGGATTGGAATGAAATTTGGTATGTAGCTTCCTCTAGGGCCATAAGTGTTCACTAAAAAAGGGTTTTAAAAAATTGAAAATTTTAGGGGGTTTGGGGGGTAAAATTACTAAATCACGATTTCTCCAAAATTACCGAACAGATTGGAATGAAATTTGGTATGTAGCTTCCTCTAGGGCCATAGGCGCTCGCTAAGAAAGGATATGAAAAATTTCGTAATTTTAGGAGGGGTTTGGGGGGATCAAAGTTACCACCACCACGGGCAATGCCGTACGGGTTAGCTAGTACTCATATACTGTACAAAAAAACTTAAGTGGATAACATTTTTTATTAAGAGTTATAAAAACATGTTTTTTGTTCATGTAGTGTAAGGTAATATTATGGCTTTTAACTGGTTCCCATCCATCAATGCATAATATTTTCTCCCATGTTTATGGGTTAGTTCAGTGTATTGGGTTTATGGTTTGTTGAAGCATTGCTGTTATTAATATAATTTTAGTAAACCAGCTGTCACTACGGAACCCTTGGCGAGCGACTCTACCAACTTACACATATTTCCTAAACACATTTTGACTATAAAAATCTACAATTTACAGGAAAATACAATCCTCTCACTAACCTGTCATTAAACTTGGTCGCCATCCCATGGCTGTTCGCGCTGTTGTAAGTCGCCACCCTGATCAGTGTCGGCTGCGGATGGTTCAACTCGGCCGTCATCGGCGTGTGCTCCAGGTCGGACTCGACGTCGGCGTCGAAGAACTGGAAGTCTTCCTCCTCGATGGTCGCAGTCGGCGCCGAATTCTCCGACTTGGGACTGGAAGACTCGACTTTTCTTTCGTCCACTTTGCCAGCCATTGTTTCTACTTTAACAAATCCGCTGATCATAACCTCACAAAACGAGCATTGGACGTAGCGTACGTTTTATTAATCACTTTTTTCATTTGTCGTTCGCACTTTAATACTCTTCAACAAACTACAAACGAAAGTTTCCCGTTACTTTACAATTGTAATTGTTTTAAACTCACTTCTTTCCTAAAATCACAAATAAAACTAAATTTGAATATTTTTTCTTTTTTTATCTAACACTCCTGTTTAATATCCTACGCTGTTATACAATTTCCCGCTTTATTAAAATCAACGACATTTCCTTGCAACACCTGTTTTCCTGTCCCATACTACTCTTCTTATTATGAATCACTTTTTTATTTTGACTTGAAAAATAAAACTTTAACGTTACCGTACTTCTTTCCTGTTTCTTAATATCTCGATTTTAAACGCTCGTCTAATTTACTAACAATTATTCACCCACTTTAAAAGGAAAGATATATTCTCCTACTTTATCTATTATTATATTGGTAATCACTCGCCTGCTTTAAATGTAATGTATCACTCTCCTACTTTATTCGTATGCGTTACACACCTGCTGTCGGTCTCCAACTTAAAATTCACCTTTTCTTTTTTTAAATCACTCGCCTACTTTAACACAAACAATACTTCGCCGTTATCACTTGTCCCCACTGTGTCGCTACCGACGAAACAATGACGGCGTTCCGACTCTACTAAACAATAAGAACCTAGGTTAGGATTGAAATCAACTATGAAACCTGACGCATGCGCTGTAGGATTTGGCACAGTTCGGGCGCGCATAACCTGTTCTCGCACCAACACACCGTAGTATCAAAACAGGTGGAAAGTTCACTAAATAATTCTAAAGGAAATCGAGTACAAAAATTGCAGTAATTGTTTTTTTTATGCGGTTCATCTTTGGTAACTATTTTTTGTTTGCCAGTTGTCAGCGGCATCTGAAATCAAAAACCAACAACCAAATTGTAAATCTATACTAATATTATAAAGAGGTAAAGTTTGTTTTTTTGTTTGTTTGTATGTAGGGGGTAATCTCTGGCACTACTGAACCAATTGAAAAAATAGTTTTACTAATAAAAATATACGCTATCCATGAGTAACATAGGCTATAATTCATTTCGATAAAAACCTTTATTTATTTCAATATTTGTAAATTTAGTCGGAAAAAATTCTTAGGTTAGGCCTAGAATGATAAACCAACACATGCATTTACATTTATTACCATAGCAACCAATTGAATAAAATAACAGATAACATAGCTCCAATATTTCCATTAACAGCTGATCTCAAAATTTGAAGCAATTATTTTTGTATTTCTAGTTTTTAGGTTAGGGTTTTAAAGTGTAGAGCTTAGCCTTGCTGGTTCTTTTAACCATTATTATAACTTCTGTTTTAAAATATAAGAAATAATTTAATTTGAACATTTAACATTATTTACCATCTTAGTTTTGGGGTTATTATTAATCCTACACCTTAATTATAAATAAAACATAACACATATTATGTTTTTAGAAGGTTCCATTGGGGGTTGGCGTGCGGAGCACGCAGGGGTCTCCCCTAGTCATTTATATATCTAACTAGCTGGCCCGACCCGGCTTCGCACGGAGAGACAAATCATAGTTAAATATGGGGATTTTTAGAAACTTTGACACTCCAAACCCCCCCCCCTAAAATTTCGAAGTTTTAGGAAACCTTTCTTAGCGAGCACATTCGGCCCTAGAGGAAGCTACATACCAAATTTAATTCCTATTAGTTCAGTAGTTTTTGAGAAATCGTGATTTAGTAATTTTGACCCCCGCAAACCCTCCTAAAAATTCGAATTTTTTAAAACAATTTCTTATTGAGCACGTATAGTCCTAGAGGAAGCTACATACTAAATTTAATTCCAATCCGTTCGGTAGTTTTTGAGAAATCGTGATTTAGTAACTTTGACCCCCCAAAACCCCTCCTACAATTTTGAATTTTTGAAACCCTTTCTTAGTGAGCATCTATGGCCCTAGAGGAAGCTACATACCAAATATCTTTCCAATCCGTTCGGTAGTTTTGGAGAAATCGTGATTTAGTAACTTTGACCCCCCAACCCCCTTTAAAATTTCTAATTTTTTTAAACCTTTTCTTAGCGAGCATATATGGCCCTAGAGGAAGCTAAAAACTAAATTTCATTCCAATCCGTTCGGTAGTTTTGGAGAAATCGTGATTTAGTAACTTTAACCCCCCCAAACCCTTTTTAAAATTTCGAATTTTTTAAACCCTTTCTTAGCGAACATCTATGGCCCTAGAGGAAGCTACACACCAAATTTCATTCCAATCCTTTTGGTAGGTTTTGAGAAATCATGATTTAGTAACTTTGACCCCCCCAAAACCCACCCTAAAATTTCGAATTTTCAGAAACCCTTTCTTAGTGCGCGTCAAGAGTCTATAAAGAGTATTAGTGCCAAATTTCATGGTTGTAGGACTCGTGGTTTTGGAGAAACTGTGATGAGTCAATGAGTCAATGGTATTTGGCTTATAAGTATAGATAAATAAATAAAAATGTTTATGTAAATTACTTATTGTTTTAGATTGTAAACCAAAGAAATAGTTTTCTTTCTTTTAACTCGAGGAAAGTCATACTCAAATTTGTAACACTCCAATAGGCTTCTAACTTTTATTTCTGAACGGAACCAATTTAGTACTTTTTATTAATTTTAGAATGAAACGGGTTTGTTATTTTTCTAAAATTGGGTCTTTGTAATAATAAGTATCACACAAAATTACAACTCCATATCATTCGCCGTTAAAAAGATATGTTTGTTTTTTGTTAAAAATACAATATGGCGAATAGATCAAAATCTAAACATTTTTAGTAAAAATTTGTATGCACATAATGGTTCATTGGATTTATAATGAAGAAATAAACTCCTTGTTTTGAAACGAATGTGGAAACATCCTGTATATTTATAAGGATTGTTTATAAAATACAGAGTAGGCTTTAATGTAAATTGAATTAAAATAATTAGACGCAAAACAAACGGATGTGGTTAGCCTGACCAAGCGTTTCCTGTCCTTTGGCCAAGTTGATGGATAAAATAAAACAGAGTTATCTATATACAGGATGACTATTTTAAGTGTGCCACCATTGGTATATCAGAAGCGACAAAATTTACAGGAAACTTTAAAATGGGGGACTTCACCTACTTTTTAGTTGCCATTAAAAATATGAATTTGAAATTTCGAAAATATGCCGCCATTTTCCATATGGCGTCCAACTTTCGAATTTCTTATGGAAACATCTATTTTTTATGACGGATTTGGATTTTACATGCAATTTTAAGACGTTTTTATTCTTGGTATTTTTTCGATAGACTTAACCGTTTAGCCGCTAGGAGCGCTGAAAGTTTCAGAAACTCTTGTTTCAAAAATTATTAGAGGCTTATTTTCAGTTTGCAAACAAAAAAAAATTAACTCAAAGTGCAATATGTTTTACAATGGAATGTTAAAAAGCTGTTGCAATTTCATAAATACTTTATTTTATACAAAAAAACCTACTTAAATTACTGTTAAAAATCGCTAATGCAACCACTGTGTATTGTGTAAGATGTATTTATGTGCGCACGCTTGTATTTATGAAGATGGAGGCGGCATATTTTCGAAATTTCAAATTCATATTTATAATGGCCACTAAAAAGTAGGTGAAGTCCCCCATTTAAAGTTTCCTGTAAATCTTGTCGCTTCTGATATACCAATGGTGGCACACTTAAAATAGTCACCCTGTATATAAAATCCAAATACCACTGACCGACTCACTCATCGCGAAATCTCAAAAACCACCAAACGGATTGGAATGAAATTTGGTCTGTAGCTTCCTCTAGGGCCGTAGGTGCCATGGGCGCCCATACCTATGGACAGAGCGAGACCACGCCTCTCCCTAGCTCCCAGGGAAAGGAAAATATGTATATTATTAATTATAGTCAGGTATTTTTCTCTAAAGAGATTAGCACTAAAAATTAGCACATGTTTTAAATGTTGTGCCGTTTGATTTCACATATTCTTATTTTATTTTTTACAAGAGTTCAAGCATGAGCTGCAGGGAGTCACTACTTGGTGCGGCCTCTAGGAGTGTTATAGGTCTTTGTGTATTCACTGTCGGTGTAAAGGTACAGACTCAATTCTGTGTGGGTTAATATTTCACCTGAACAGCCAAATTGGCTTCCCAAATTTTAAATGTTTTCTTGGAGAAGTCAAAATATCCCTGGACTCCTTTTGCCGAAGGAGAGGGGAGGGTACCCCTTAACACGTTCGGAGTTAAATTTCGTATTTGCGTTGCTAGGAGCTGACCTTTTATTTTTTGTATTTATAGTCTAAATGAGTAGAAATTACTTTATTTTTGATTTTTGAACCTTTCTACGTAATAATCACTAATATTTTAAAGCGGACGCACATAGGTTCAAAATTGGTGTGCGAAGCACGCAATGCTCTATGTATTGAAAATTCTCCCAATTCGGGGGTTGGCGTGCAAAGCACGCAATGCATTGTGTCTTTAAAATACTCCCATACGGGGGTTTGCGTGCGGAGGCCGCTTCTCATAGTATTCAGTATCAAGCTCACATGTGCGTCCTTAGCAGTGAACGTGTTTAGCTCCATACTCCGGTATAGCCCACCCCTAGAAAATATCATAGGCTATATGCGCCCATGGTAGATGCTCGCAGAAAGGTTTCAAAAAATTCGAAATTTTAGGGGGTATGGGGGTCAAAGTTACTAAAAATCCCCATAAGAAATACATAGTATAATATATTTAATGTTGTATATTTTTTGTTAATATACATTTAACTTTGATATCCGTGCAAAGCCGGATCGGACCAGCTAGTATTTTATATGTATAGTTTCTTTAGCACCAGTAGTTCCAAGCTGTCCAGAAGACTTTAACGTGGGTATTTGTTGTAAACATTTTAAATTAAAAACTTAAGGGGGACTTTAAAAATGTGTTTTTCTTGCTAATTTTGTTCAAAATATCTTCCTGCACAAGAAAAATACAGTAATAAGTCACCTGTATTTTTTTCTGAGAAAGCGCACTATTTTCGGGACTTAACTTTTTTGTTGATAGAAATTTTACTATGAAATTTTTGCTGGTAAATTTACCTGAATTGTTTAATAATACATGTATATGTATAATAATATAGTTATAAAGTAGCTACCTATGTGATATATAAAAGCATCTAAAATTTAAATTACTCAGATATCTGCGTCAGTGCAGTGTACTAGACAAGCGATACTTCAATTGCAGTTTTCCGTTCTTTATTAATAAAAATTTATATTTCTAAATAACTACTTGCACTACAAGACTGGAATTGCTACCACTTATTCTGCCAGTGTTTTTCTTCGTATTTGAATAGATTTATGTTTAAGTGTAGTTTAAAAGCAACAAAAAATCGCACAAAAAAGGAAAATTAAAATAAAACAAAGTCGGCTCATACAAAAACTATACATTGTACCACCATAAATGTACAAAAATTTAAAAAAACAGACGTCATACTCTTTAAAATTACATAAAAATGTAAAATTCATCAAGTACTTTTAAGGAATATAATTTCAAAATATCTCCGCAAAATTGCCGAATTTTTTACGTTTTAATTTTTTTACCTACGATAAAAGTTTTATATATATTTTTTTAACACTATTCCTTACATAACACATATTTTTTTAACACTATTCCTTACATAGCAAATATTTTGTAACACTATTCCTTACATAAAAAATATTTTTTAACACTATTCCTTACATAACAAATATTTTTTTAACACTATTCCTTATATAACAAATATTTTTTTAACACTATTCCTTACATAAAAAATATTTTTTAACAATATTCCTTACATAACAAATATTTTTTTAACACTATTCCTTACATAAC
>JAGFPH010004333.1:97290-118629 GCA_018207615.1 Philaenus spumarius | reverse complement strand
AATTGTTTAGTGCAATTATCTGTGTTGGTGCTCCCTGAACCCAAAAATATTTTTAGTGGAATTTTTTGTTTTGGTGCTCCCTGAACCCAAAAAAGTGTTTTTAGAGTGGTGTCTGTCTGTCAGTCTGTCTGTATGTATACACGACCAGAGAGGACACTATTGGTCCGATTTTCATGAAATTTGGTATGTAGGCGGTGAAATTGGTATTATCAAAACTTCGGCGTTTTATAATTATGGGGAAATGTTTCAAAATAAACAAGTTTGTGTTGTCAATCTAGCATCGCGGCAGCGGCCGCACGGGGTAGCACCACGGTAGCGAGAACGGCCAGTAATTCAAAGGTCGCGCGATCGAATCCCGCCTGGGACAATAATTTTTTTATACGATTGACGTAGGTAGAATATCATTTTTTTGTTTTGTTCTAAAAAGTAGTAAATAAAATGATTAAAAACAATATTATTTTGACTACAGTAAGTTTTGAGAAAGTTTGTGTCAGTTAACTGATACCGTTTATTTAAATTGTACATGTTTAGCGATAATTTAGTATATATAATGTATTATTACTTTGGTTATGTATTTAAATATTATACACAGTCTCTGTTCATGCAATGTAATCGTACCTTAAATTCTACCACTTATTACCATTAGTTTAGGCTTAGTTGCATATTTCCTCTAATATAGTTTTTTGTTATAGTAACATTGTTTATTTTCGCATGGATGTATTTGTAAAGAATGTTTGTAAAATAAAATGTTTATGTATTTTATTAGAGCTATTATTTTTTATGGCATTACAAACTTTTTGAATCATGTAATTTAACATATGGAAATTAACATTACTCTTTATTTTAGACATAATATTTAGTTTCTAAAAATAAAAATACAGAAAACAATTCTCACAAAAATACGATTAACTGCCAAACGTGTTTCAACGACAAAGTCATCATCTTCAGTGACATTAAATATGAGATACAACTAAAAAATTATAACTAACGAAACAATATTATAAATACTAATGTTATATAATTATTATATTTCTTTAAAGTTAGGGCAAAATGGCTTAAGTCAGAAATTGTTAACGATACAGGAAAAGCACTCAAAGTTTTGACAAACTCATGGCTTGGATTGCAGTATATATTATACACGAGAAGAGAAGGGGCGATGTAGGCAATATGGTAGCACGTAACTCAAGTGCTGTTTTTTCTCAGTTCTTATTGACAACCCATAAGAGCTGAGTGGATAGCGTAGAATCTTCCTGATCAGAAGATACTATGTTCGAATCTCGTCTAGACCAGGTAACTTTTCATATCTGTGGTTTGAGGCTAGGAGGGCAGAAGTAAAGCAAACGGTGTTTGGCTCGCTTCCAAGCTGACGGGATATGACTAGTTACCTGGTCTCCGGCTTGGGATGTCCATGATATATATTTATTATTAAAAAAACACGAAATTTTGTTTTATATATAACTTCGACTTGTTTACCATTGAAGTTTGACAACGTAACCATTGAAATCACGTTAACAATTTCTGACGTAAGATAATTATTTATATTATAAATTTGTTTACATAAATTATAAATTGGACAAAGCTACGGTTACCTGCTAGTAAATTATAAATTATATGAATAAAGGTGTTACTATTCACAAATGCATTTGCCAATTAAACGTATTTTTGTGAGAATTGTGTTCTGTGTTTTTATTTAGAGAAATAATATTGTAAGTGTATGCCTACGTAGCACAACACCTTGTTTAGTTAGTTATAATTTAGTTGTAGCTAAAATGTAACTAAAGATGACAATTTTGTCGTTGAAACGCGTTTGATTATTAAACGTCATTTTGTGAGAATTGTGTTCTATGTTTTTATTTTTAGAAAGAAAATTTATTCAGTTTAGTATTCTGTACCAATAACAACGGTCAAGTAAAAGATTGAAAGTCTGCAATAGAGACACTTTCAAAATCAGATTCTGGTATATTAAAAAAATACACCCACAACATCCATGGCCTACTTAATCACATTGGCAGTGCTTCGCACTTCATTATTATCCACAAGTAATACGTTCCGTGCTACGAGCTGAGTCTTTATTAAAATAAACAACTAAAAGTACAGTAAAACTCCAATTATCTGAACTCCAACTGTCCTAATCGCTTTCATAATTTCAGGAAAACAAATTAAGACGGGAAAGTACTGCGATTTGTAAAATAGTGATTCTGTCTACGCGCGCTAGGTATGAAATTGGCGCGCGAAGCACTCAACGCTCTGTGTATTGATAATTCTCCCAATACGGGGGGTTGGCATACTTTCAATATGCGTTTTGGCGTGCGAAGCACGCAATGCATTGTGTATTCAAAACACTCCCAATAAGGGGGTTGGCGTGCGAAGCACGCAATGCACTGTTTATTGAAAACACGCCCAATAGGGGGATTGGCGTGCGAAGCACGCAGTGCATTGTGTATTGAAAACACTCCCAATAAGGGGGTTGGCGTGCGAAGCACGCAATGCATTGTGTATCGAAAACACTCCCAAGAAGGGGGTTGGCGTGCGAAGCACGCAATGCATTGTGTATTGAAAACACTCCCAATAAGGGGGTTGGCGTGCGAAGCACGAAATGCATTGGGTATTGAAAACACTCCTAATAAGGGGATTGGCGTGCGAAGCACGCAATGCATTGGGTATTGAAAACACTCCCAATAAGGGGATTGGCGTGCGAAGCAATTCATTGTGTATTGAAAACATTTCCAATAAGGGGGTTGGCGTACGAAGCAAGCAATGCATTGTGTATTGAAAATACTCCCAATATGCGTTTTGGCGTACGAAGCATGCAATGCATTGTGTATTGAAAACACTCCCAATAAGGGGGTTGGCGTGCGAAGCACGCAATGCACTGTGCGTCGGCTGCTCCTCATAGTGTTCAGTGTCAAGCTCACATGTGCGTACTTAGCAGTGAACGTGTTAACGCG
This sequence comes from Philaenus spumarius, assembly GCA_018207615.1. Classification (NCBI taxonomy): domain Eukaryota; kingdom Metazoa; phylum Arthropoda; class Insecta; order Hemiptera; family Aphrophoridae; genus Philaenus; species Philaenus spumarius. The sequence goes on along the minus strand of JAGFPH010004333.1, from coordinate 115,681 downwards.
ATGATAGTACTCAAACGTTAAAGTTATAAAACGTGTATACGCGACCGTAGTATGTGCGGATAGTTTACTCCACACGCGAAGCCAATTCCGAAAAGGTTAAAATAGACCCTTTTTTAAGGGAAAATCCAATTATCCGAATTTTTGACTGTCCGAATGGGGTCCGGTCCCAATTGATTCGGATAGCTAAAGTTCTACTCTGTATGTGTTAAAAAGCTTTTAAAAAAACTTACTTTTGCAATACAAACTTCGGTTTTACCGAATACATTAGCTTCGAGTGAAATGGTAAAAGGATTATACACTTAGGAAGCGTTTATAGTAGCTTCTGAACTAAAAGCGGAAGTTGTAAATCACGCGGAACTAAAGGCAGCCCCGACGCGACGTTGCTTAAAGCATTTAATGGCAGTAAAACTCCTTGTTTAATAGAGGGGGGGGGGGGGATTTATTGTCTCTAAAAAGTGTACCTTCAGGTCATAAACAGAAGCAATAGTTTGCTTAGTAGTGTTGTTGTCGGGAGAAACGAAATGTCAACAATATAGTTTGAACTAAACGTACAAAATTATATTATTAGAGAAATTATATTGTTTTCACAAAGTACTACTAGGCCTACAATTTTAACCAATAAATAATTCGACCACGCAGCAGAACCGCTGACGTGAGTTGAGCAAATTTCCAAAATTAAGTTTACACGCCTATGTTTTAAGGTTTCAACCAACAATTTGGGAAACAGGTGCTGAATAGCTGCCTCTTTGTACGAAATATATTAGTAGATTTTGTTTGCGCCTCCAGTTTCGACTCACGCGCTCCTTCGTTACACTCGCAGTGGAAAATCTCGCTTTGCGAGTTTGCACCTCGATCATGTGGCCTCGGGTTAGGAGCATCGCTTCGCTCGCAGCGAAAAAACTCTCCCGTTTTCCTCGGATGAGAAGATAAACCCCAAGGTAAAATCCACCACGTGGCTTTGAACCGGGTACTTTTCGATATTTTTCGTTTTGATCGAATTTGGTTGAACCAAGTGTGCTATAAGGTCGCGTAAAAAAAACAAAATGTGCAGAATAACATCCTACATTTATATTTTTAGAAAAAAATCAAAAACAAATTCATTCTCGTAGGAAACATCTAAAAAAATAGTTACCGTACTTAAGGTCAAAAAACGTGTTTCCGATTGTTGGGTTTTTTCGGCTAACGAACTCGTCCGAGCGACGTCGACAACCAACATGTGTACCAAATTTGAACCAAATCGGACTTAAAATGCGACCGCTAGAGTGGGAACATATACATATGATTTTAATGACCCCCCAAAAAGAGTTCTGAGGACCATGATCGGTGCTCATTTGCTACTCCCGACCTTAGGTATCACCGTAAGGGCCACTGCAATAGCTCATTTTTCCTATGGAAATTCCGCTAATAACACCTACCCAACAGTGTGTCTGCATAAATTGTGTAACAGATGTGGGCTGATCAAATCTCTAGCGGTATGCAGAGTAGGGCCTAAACCATAAAGTTGCGCAAAGAATAGAAAGTGTGAAAGCGCTACAGAACTTTAAAAGGGAATGAAATCGCATTTGGCTTTTGTTATTCCACAATTCAGTGGAGACAGCGTTAAATCCAATATCACAGAAATCCTGGATACACTGGTGTTTACCGATATACAGAGCTAAGCCATTTCCGAGAGCGAGGCTTAAAGGAAATTCGCTTTTACGTAGTAAGTATTTGAGTAGTGGCGGAATAATATGTCTGTAATATTTTAAACAGGCACCAAATGGATTCTATTCTGCTTTTTTAACTTTTATTATTATTCTACGTTCTTTTCAGTTTAATTTTATATATAACTAGGGGAGACCCCTGCGTGCTCCGCACGCCAACCCCCAATGGAACCTTCTAAAAACATAGGTATATTATGTTTTATTTATAGTAAAGGTGTAGGATTAATAATAACCTCAAAACTAAGATGGTAAATAATGTTAAATGTTCAAATCAAATTATTTCTTACATTTTACAACAGCAGTTATAATAATGGGTAAAAGAACCAGCAAGGCTCAGGTCTACACTTTAAAATCCTAACCTAAAAGCTAGAAATACAAAAATAATTGCTTCAAATTTTGAAATCAGCTGTTAATGTAAATATTGGAGCAAACAGCTATATTATCTGTTATTTTATTCAATTGGTTGCTATGGTAGTAAATGTATATACGTGTATATACAAATCAAAGTTGAATGTATATTAACCAAAAAAGTATATAAATAAATATAGGCTACTATACTATGTATTTCTTATGGGGATTTTTAGTAACTTTAACCTCCCCAAACCCCCCTAAAATTCGACCACGCAGCTGAACCGCTGACGTGAGTTGAGCAAATTTCCAGAATTAAGTTTACATGCCTATGTTTTAGGGTTTCAACGAACAATTTGGGAAATAGGTGCTGAATAGCTGCCTCTTTGTACGAAATATATTAGTAGAATTTGTTTGCGCCTCCAGTTTTGACTCACGCGCTCCTTCGTTACACTCGCAGTGGAAAAAGTCGCTTTGCGAGTTTGCACCTCTATCTTGTGGCCTCGGGTTAAGAGTTTCGCTTCGATCGCAGCGATAAAACTCGTCGTTTTCCTCGGATGAGAAGATACCCCAAGGTAAAATCACCACATGGCTAACCGGGTACTTTTATGGTATTGTACGTTTTGATCGATTTCGGTGGATCGAAGCGAGCTATAAGGTCGCGTAAAAAAAATGTGCAGAATAACGTCCTACATTTATATTTTTAGACACACAAAAGTATTTTTAAAAAACATTGTAAATCACAAATTTATTTCATTTATATTTTAATTTTGTAAGGTCATAACTACTAAACTTTTAGTGGTAAGAATATGAATATAACCAAAACGTTAGTGCTTTTTATATACTTTGAAACATGATAGCAAACGGCCAAATTGGTTCAGTAGTAAAAAAGTTATACAAGATTTAAAAACACACATTTTTTGCCCAAAAAAAACCAAACTCAAAACCGTATGTACAGTTTTTTTCCCCAATTCCTATAAGTGTAAACAAATTTTTAAGTTCTAATGAATATACAAAAAATGTTTCATAATTAAAAGAGGCCTATTATAGAAAACCCGTATTTTCAGTAGGGAATCCCCTTAATAATTTTACTATAATAAACTTAATTTCCAGCCTTCCCGTGAATAACACTACTTGCACGACTATTTTGAAACTCTTTCGATTTTCTGTAAGTCGATACAGGTTGCGTGATTATTTATTAGATCATCTGTAGCCTCTGTGAATTTTAATCTATTGAAAAAACACTCAAGCGATTTTAAAAGATAATCGCATTATCGAATGAAAGCTGGCATTCGTATAATCGATTATTTCTCATTCGATCATCTTTAACCCGAGTGATTTTCAAACTATTGCCAAAACAATCGAGTGATTTTAAGACAATCGCATTATCGAATGAAAGCTGGTATTCGAATAATCGATTATTTCTCATTCGGTCATCTTTAACCCGAGTGGTTTTCAAACTATTGAAAAAACAATCGAGTGATTTTAAGATAATCGCATTACCGAATGAAAGCTGGATGTTCGAATAATCGATTATTTCTCATTCGATCATCTTTTTAACCCGAGTGATTTTCAAACTATTGCCAAAACAATCGAGTGATTTTATAGCATTATCGAATGTAAGTTAATATTGGAATAATCTATTATATCGCATTCGATCACCTCTAACCCGAGTGGTGTTCCACCTATTGCCACAATAATACAGAGATTTTTTAAGGTAATCACATGATCGGATGAAAGTTAATAATCGATTATTTCTGATTCGATCATTCCATCACTATAGTTGAGTGCAAAGCTTCGTCTATTTTGCTACTAAAAGACACCAAACCCAGTCCTGTAAGTACTTCATAAAAGCTCATCTAAGTAAATTTATATGAATTTGCAAAGGCGTAAAACTTTTTCGAATCGCCCAATATTTTGTGTGTTAAGTACTGCTAATTTGTATGGGTTGTTTTTAATAAAGTTTTATGACTTTCATTTTCAAACAGAGTTTATTGAACTTAAAGTTCATCCTTCGGTTACAATCGAGGCAATAAACTAATTTCGCGTTTATACCCGTATAGATCAGGAACTATAATTCAACACTTCCGTAATCATTTAAGTACAGTTGATGGTTTCAATAGTTCTCTACCAGGAAGCAATAACCAACAAATTACAAACATGTTTTATATTGTTCCTGCATAATAACAACCCGACAATGACGCATGAGCATTGCAAATTGCATGACCTAAAATAAAACGTATATTCACTTTCATTATACAAAATGGCGGGGCTATAAATTATATCTCTTCTGCATGTAATTAAAAACGCTGCTAATAAAATTGATATAAAGCTCCTCCGTTCTCATCTGGGTTTTTAATAGCTTATAGTGCTTTCATATTTATTATTAAAATCGCATTTCAACGCTATTAGACATGTGGGAATGTATTAGTCAAACGTTGTATACTCCTGCACTTTTAACGGATGCTTTAGGGTCAAACATTAATTGCGTTTAAATGTGTTCGGTACTTTCTAGGGAAACTGACAGACGTGTAAATTAAGCTGTACCATTTTTAAAGTAGGGCGCAGAATTTGCCTGGTTATATTTCTTGTTGCATTACAACAGTAATCTATTCTGTTATACAGGATGTCCCCGAACTCTCTGGACCCCTTTTGTGGATATGGAATAAGACCCCTGTATTATCATATTTGTTTTGAGAATGAATTTTGCGTTTTAGGTCAAATATCGCAACAATTACTGCATTTACAGAACTGGGACCTATTTTATTAAGTTTATCTGCTCATTTTACGTAAATTAAATTAAATTGTACACCTTAATTAAAACGCCCTACATATTTCAATAGGGATTCGTTTCTGTGAGTAGGCCTAATTTTAAACATGGTTGAAATCTTTCGCCAGCTGTAACTCTCTAACGAAGCATTTCCGGACCTATGAATATAATTTTCATTATTTTTTGCTAGTAGAATCAGCTCAGAAAGTGCTCGTAACATTATGCTATAAATTATTATTTTTAGTTCTCAATAACATTAAAATATTTAGTTTCTAGTGCAATTCTGGGTATTGTTGACAACTACCAAGAAATGCATTTTTCTTTTTTTTTGTCAATATCTCTGTTGTCCTTGAATCTACAGACAAAATAAAACAACCATTGTGTTTGTCAATAAAAAAGCAAACTTTTTTGTCTCTTGTCATTTTTTTTTTTCTGTAAAGTTAGTGGTTTTTGAGACATTTAACATTAAAAATTATAAACGGCCGCCATTTTGAAAATATTCAAAATTATGTTCTAATTTTTCGTACAGTGGTGAGGTAACTAGAAAAATAGGTATACAAAGTTTGAGCTCAATATTTTGTCTACTTCCAAAAATATTAAGTATTTTGTAAAAAACACTTACAGACAGACAGACGAAAAAATAAGCACCGTAGACCCATGTTAATATTGTAAAATATGTTTGTCTGGATCCCAGGAACATATTCGCAAAAGGGGTCCAGAGAGTTCGGGGACACCCTGTATAATGCAATTGTCTTTCCCGGATTCGCCGGTAATAATGATTCTTTCACAAGTTTTCTAAGGAAATCATAAATTTACCTATATTATAAGATTTTTGTCGAAAACCTATTTCCAATCGCTCAGCCTCTCCTAATGGACCGATTTTGATGGGTTTTTTTTTATGGGTGTATTTTTACCTCTAGATTTGTCATCAAGCATTAAAATTTGTTTATCAATCGGTGCCATAAAAATTCCAATTTTATAATTTGTTATTTTTTTTATTATTTATTTTAAAAACTAAAAACAGTACGAGGTTGATTGATAACTCAGTCGAAAGAGCTACAAATGTAGAACATTTACGTCGCATACAGTAACGTTCTATCTCTTACAGTTTTCCAGTTATATAAATTAAACATTTTGAACATTTTATAACCATGTTCAAACCAAAATATTTCAAGAACTATCAGTGCTGAGTCAATGTAGTGAACGAGGAAAATATTTGAAATTAAATTTTCTATCGAGTGGTGTAATTAGTTTTCGTTTGCGGGCCACCAAACAATTCAACTTGCGTTGTTTATTGCGCCGCCGTCGCCGCTACTGGTCATGTATAGAGCGTCCTTGGGGGCGTGGCTTCAGTTACTTTGTGAAGTTGGCAGGCTTGAACTGGAATTGTGTAACGGTCGTTATTTTAGGTTTGTGTTTCATGCGTACCGTATGCGTTTTTTAAGCGTTGCTTTGTAATTATTGAACTATCGATATAATAAATGATGCTTCGTTTTAACAAGTTCGAAATAATTCCTATCGAGGGAGACGGCAATTAATTGTCTGTTCCGTACCGTTCTGCTTATACGGAACGCAAAGTTTTTACAAAGATGTGCGTGCTGCGGCGGTAAAGAATTATATTCAAAAGTGGGATTTTTATTTGGATTTTTTAGAAATTGTGAATAGAACGGAGTACGAAAAGTTGATGAACAAGATGAAGAGTACGAGGTAGAGGCGGAGTTACATTCGATCGTACTTTGAAAATTTGAAACTCATGTGAAGGTCGATAATTCGAAGTAATTTGATTTGATTATTTAACATTATTTACCATCTTATCTTTGGGGTTGTTATTAATCCTACACATTTATTATAAAGAAAAGATAACATGATTATTTGTATAGAAGGTTCCAACGAGTTTCCCCCAGCGAGCACAGAATACAATAGAGAGGGCATCCAGTAAATAGCAGTAAGCAAGGTTGAAGCCATGTCAGCCATCTTTGATGTGTGTAGAAACGTTGTTGGGCCTATAAATGCGTAGTTCTGTAAACGGTGCTCGCCTTGATAACTCCGTCATTTGAACCCCTTATGATGGGATAAAAATTACCAAATTTTATACATAAGTAGGTGGATATTGAAGGAACGCAACAGTGTTGGTAGAAAGTGTAATACCTATTGTGTTTTTATTAAAATAATAATTAAAACTAATCATTTTACATTAAATTTAATTGATGGCATGAAACAGTTAGTATGCAAGAACTTTTATTATTTTTGAGATAGAAACAAACTTCCAGCGAGAAAGTTGTAGCTAATTAAATGATCTTAAATTTTCATTTCATACAATTTTCGATGGAACTTATCCTCCTGAGACCCAGAAAATTTTGTGCCTACATTTTTTTAAATAATGATATTTTTGAACAACCTATATAGTTGCTGTACTAGAAAAGGTAAAAGTTTTAAAATGTATTGTTTATTATAGGTAGCAATCAAATTTGATTACTGTCCTCTTTTGAGGACATTGGGTTCATGAAGGGTAATTTTATTCTCAACATTGTAGTCAGCTATTTTAATGAATTAATTTACTTGAAAGTTAAATAAATATAATTACAATACGGTCACATTGAAAATAAGACTACACGAATATAAATAAGTTAGTATGTATAATTTGGAGAAAGTAAACTGCATAAAATATAATGAACTTCACTGTTTATTTTTATACATTATTTTCCAGAATTGTAAAAATTTGTCTAGCCAACAACATGTAATAGTTCACAGTTTTATTTATTTGAATGAAATAATAGTAAACAGTTATTTGTTTTGTACAAACTCTCCAAACACAGGAAAACACCACAATTCACACATTGTATTGTTGCTGATTATCAGTACCATTTATTACAATATTTTCATTTTCTTCGTCAAGTTTGTCTTCAAATTCAGATAAATTGCCACTTTCAATCAAATCATAAATTTGACTAGCACTTAAAACATTCATTTTGATTAATAACTTAAAATAAATATGATTTTTATCAAAAGCCTACCAAAAATTAATGACCTCATAGTTTGCCAACAAAAACTACACAGACTTGAGGCATAGTCCCAGAGTCCTCGTTTGGGGATCCTTGTTAAAGAAAGATTATGAAATCAAAAATACTGAAAATCACAGTTTAAACAGTTGCAAAGTAACGACAAAACATACAAAAATGATTGTTTTTACTCGTTTAAGTATTAGAAACATATATGATAAAGTTTCAAAAAGAAATCTAAGCATACACCATTTAGACAAGACTTCCATAAAATATCAGCTGACCTAAGTAAATATGTTGTAAACAGTTATTGAATCTCTCACCAGAATGCATCTGCAACTGTCCTCAAACAAGTATAGTGGGTTTAATAGAAGTAATAGAAGGATCTTCATTAATATATGGTCAAAACCTAATGTCCTCATATGGGGAAAGAATTAGCTTTCGGGTCTCAAAAGGTTAAAGTTTGTTCAATAATCCAAAGTAAATAACCGCTATGTTTAGTTGTATGCGTCCGCCGTCGCGGACCACGGCTCCACGCTGTACCACAGAGTAAGTAATACCCAGAGTGCTCGAAGCATAGGAAGATGTGTTTCGGTAATTTCATTAATATGTTAGCTGGCCGCTGCAGAGCGCGACAAGCGATGTTAGCTAGCTAACGTTGCCAAGTCGTGCAGCCAACACTCGGCCCAGTGTCCTTTTTTGTCGCCGAAGTGTTTAACTCTCGAATGCGTAGTGTTAAGGCTCGGCTCTCCACATTCAAAAATTGGGTACCAATTTCAATGTTAAATAACCAAAACATACCTTCACTATTAAGCATATTTTTGTGCTGTTTTTGTTAAAAAACGAAAGCTGTATTTTTTTTCTTAAAGTAAAATAGATTGTGGGTGTTGATTGCTAAGGATTTTTGCAATATCTCTTTTTGCAACTGAGTAAAAAATTAATAAAGTTTACTGTTTTTTACTATTTATATCATACGTTTATGAAAACAATAAAACGGTTTTTGATGCAATAAAAATGTTGATTGCGAAATGTATTCGGCAATCAACATCCGCATATGACAGTACTTCAAAATGAAACCAAATTTTTAAATTTATTCCACGAATTAACGGAAAAAAATGACTTATTCTGTAGCATTGCTCTTATGGGAATAAGATTCAATTGGCGGGCAGGGAAGCGCCCCCTTAAAGTGCGTAATGTCATTTTAAAACTTAATATTTTTATAGTTAAGGTTTCTTTTACATTCTTTGTTTATTTGTCATAACTATTATTAATTTTTAGTTTTATTTATATACGGCTAGTACCATAACTTAACTATATAGTTAGATAACTTTAAACTGTAGTTTTATGTATTTGTACAGTACTATGATGTTCGTTTTTAACCGACTTCAAAAAAAAAGGAGGAAGTTCTCAATTCGACCTGTTTATATGCTTTTTTTTATGTTTGTTCAGCAATTACACCGAAACTAATGGACCGATTTCGATAAAAAAAAATTAAATGAAAGAGGATCATCCCCCGGTGGTCCCACTCCAGTTTTTTTAAAAATCTGTCCAGAACTTAGCTAGCATTTGTCAATAAAGTACGTTATTTTGGCGGAAAATTTGAATTTTCCATTAGAATCTATATATATAAAGCTGAAATACCACTGACTGACTCACTCATCACAGTAGCTTGAAAACCATACCTCCTAGGAATTAGAAATTTGGTACACATATTGCTCATAGGCTCTAGAGACGCACTAAGAAAGGATTTTAAAATATTTCGCGTTTAAGGGTTGAAACAACCCCTAAAACCATAAATATTGTTTGTTTTATATCTCAAAAACCATACGGCCTAGGAACGTGGAATTTGGTACAGAAATTGTATTACTCATAGGTGCTAGTAGCGCAGTAAGAAAGAATTTAAAATATTTCGCGTTTAAGGGTTGAAACAACCCCTGAAACCTTAAATATTGTTTGTTTTATATCTCAAAACCCATACGGTCTAGGAATGTGACATTTGGTACACATATTGCTCACATGTCTTAGATTTGCACTAAGAAAGCATTTTTAAATATTTAGTGTTAAGGGTTAAAACAACCCCTGAAACCATCAATATTGTTTGTTTTATATCTCAAAAAACATTCCGCATATTGCCATGGGGTTGGCATGCGAAGCACGCAATGCTTTGTGTATTGAAGATACTCCCAATATGCGGAATGGCTTCCGAAGCACGCAATGCATTGTGTATTGAAGATACAACCAATATGCGGAATGGCGTAGGAAGCATTTTGCAGCTATTCAGCACCGTCGTGAGTAGACCTATTTCCCAAATTGTTGGTTGAAACCCTAAAACATGGGCCTATAAACTTAATTTTGGAAATTTTCTCAACTCACGTCAGCGGTTCAGCTGCGTGTTCGAATTATTATGTTTGTTCAGCGATATTCCGGAATTAATGAACCGATTTCGATCAATCTTTTTGAAGTTAAAACTTCTGTTGACCTATTGAAATTTTTTTTGCGTGGGTATCTGAATGAAATCTCAAGTCACGAATCGTAACAAATATCTCACGACACGAATCCATTCAATTTTTCTCTATATTACTGGTTTATAGCTGTCGTACCACCTTAGTTCAGGTAAATAAGTAAAACTTTTGTATAACAGTCGTACCCGACTTCGGTCAGGTAAATAAGGAAAACTTTTTACAGCTGTCGTACCCGGCTTCGTTCAGGTAAATAAGTGAAACTTGTTTATAGCTGGCGTACCAGGATTCGGCCAGGTTAACAAGGAACACATTTTTTTAGCTGTCGTACCAGGCTAGTTCAGGTAAATAAGTATAACTTTTTAAAGCTGTTGTGCCCGGCTTGAGTTACTTAAATAAGGAAAACTTATTATAGCTGTCGTACCCGGCTTCGGTCATGTAAATAAGGAACAGATATTTATATTTGTCATACCAATTTTTTTTATAGCTGTTGTGCCCAGCTTCAGTCAGGTAAATAAGGAAAACTTATTACAGCTGTCGTCCCCGTCTTTGGTCGTGTAAATAAGGAAAACTTTTTACAGCGGTCGTACCCGGCTTCGTTCAGGTAAATAAGTGAAACTTTTTTATAGCTGGCGTACCAGGATTCGGCCAGGTTAACAAGGAACACATTTTTTTAGCCGTCGTACCAGGCTAGTTCAGGTAAATAAGTATAACTTTTTAAAGCTGTTGCGCCCGGCTTCAGTCAGGTAAAATAAGGAAAACTTATTATAGCTGTCATACCCGGCTTCGGTCATGTAAATAAGGAACAGATATTTATATTTGTTATACCAATTTTTTTTATAGCTGCTGTACCCGTCTTCGGTCAAGTAAATAAGGAAAACTTATTACAGCTGTCGTACTCGGCTTCGGTCGTGTAAATAAGGAACAGATGTTTATATTTTTGTCATACCAAATTTTGTATTGCTGTTGTACCCGTCTTCGGTCAGGTAAATTAGGGAAAGTTGTTTTTCCGTCATACCCGGCATCCTTCATGTAAATCAGTAAAAAAATATAAATGTCGTAAAAGACTTAGTTCAGGAAAGTAAGTGAACCATTTTTATACCTGTCTTTATAGCTTTTTAGCTGTTTTTTTATAAAGTTTTTAATAAAATAATAAAAAAATATTTTTAAAAAAACGTACTACTTAAATCGCATTATACAGTAAATAGAAATTCATAAACACCTTTTAGGAAATAAATTTGTTTTCTTTAATCTTCACATTGCTCTAAAAATCAAAAAATAATAATTTAAAAAAAAAACAAACCAACTTAAAAAAAAAACAAAAACAACAAAATGCTGAAACTAAAAAGTAAAAAATAATTAGTATATTGAGCAAACGTAATTTATTCAAAGCCGATACAAACAAATTTTTGAAGTCGGTGCCAAATTTACCTAGAATTTAACACTATTTTAGTTCTTCTGAATCTACTACTCCTCAAATTTCATATCCATTTCTTCAATCGTTAAAATATACAATGATCGCTCAGAAATACGTCTTTTTCTCTTTTTTACCATTTTCCAAACGCTTATCATAAATTCACAAAACAATCATAACCAAATTTATTGAAATTTGGACAGGATGTCTGTCGGGTCAGCTGATAATAAAATATTTCTTAAAAAGGCAGTTTATTGAAATTTGTATGATTTAGCAAATATTTATGTTGGAAATTTGAGTCAACTAGGTATAAATACATTACATAAATGCTCACAACGTCGTAAATTCATTTAGGCCTACATTTACACGAATAAAATGAATTCAGAGTTGTGTCACGCATTTAATCAACTAATATAAAAGTGAGTTTACGTCCGTACATGCATGTATGCGTACCTGAGTAACAAATAATATAACAGCTAATTTCACCCATAATTTGTAATACTTAAATAAACCCAGCATATATTATACTTTGGGGTTATGTTTACAACTCCAATCATTTTAATTTCTTGTAAACTTGATTTATTTAAATAAATTAATAATAAATTTGGCGCCGACTTCAAAAATTTGTTTATATCGGCTTTGAATAAATTACGTTTGCTCAATATACTAATTATTTTTTACTTTTTAGTTTCAGCATTTTGTTGTTTTTGTTTTTTTTTCTTTTGAAGTTGGTTTATTTTTTTCAAAAATTTATTATTAATTGAATGAATAAGTGTACTTTATTTTTACAAAACTTTAGACGCATTATACAAGAATTCCCGCTGCAAAAATTATTATCAGTGCACCAGTAGTCAAAATGCAATGAGATAGGAGTCGAGTCGAGTAGCAGTGCGTGCGTGCATTAGCTGTCCATCTCCTCTCTCTCTCACACACTGTTCAAAACGGCAACGTCGCTAGCCTCTTGGTAACTAAGCTCTGTTCCGACGCTACACCAGCGCTACAGTAAAGGCGAAACACATTTCCCTATACTTCGAGCACTCTGGTATTACTTATATCCTCTGTGGCTGTACTACCACAACAGTTAGCTCCAATACTCTGCTTCGTCTGATTTGTTTTACTCTGTACATGCTGAGGAAGTTAAAACAATATACGAGTAGGCCTAAGTAGGAACACATGGCAGTTCACAAACAAAATTAGACACCCAATCATATGTTTTAATGCAAACAAAGCAAGATATACAATTTTCTTATCCTCTATTAGAATACCATTGGACAACGTACTGTGTTTAGTACTTTCTCTGTAACCAACAGACGTAGAGAAATTACAAAACACCAAATTGTTCGTCTTTTTAAACCAAATTCAATGATGAAAAGTAAAGTTTGATTTACTAAAATATTATATGTAAAAAACTCAAAAAACCGCTCGGCACTAGGATGACGCCTGCTCTGCGGCCGCCATGTTGGATGTGTTTCGTGCTTTCGGGTGGCTTCAAGTTACTGCTACTGCGTGGCCCCTCTATTGTATTCTGTGCTCGCTGGTTTTCCCTAGTATGTTATGATTCGGAAATACTGATCGTGCAGGCTTCCGTTTCAAACGTTCCATTGCTAATTGGACGGAATTTACCTGCTTAAAAATACATTTAACGACATTGCAATAATTTATGCCATCTCTTGGTCACACAGTTCATATGTTAACTGAGATCTAACGTGCACAGTTATAATTACATAAATTATTTGAAAACTGTTCACTCACTGCCTGCGTATTGCATCTAAAATACAGGCAGTTGAAAAAGTGTAGAATGCCGAAATAACATTTAAATGGATTGATAGATCAACGTTAACCTCTACCGTATCATTTCTGTTCGTTTCTTCGTCTTTTATGCATTCCTATACATTTCATCCGATTACAGCAAAACTTTGGTGACTTGCGTATGCGAAGATTTTTAACAAAAAATGATATATCAATTTTTTTTTAATATACAGTAGATATATTAATTTAATTACTTTAAAATATAGCTAATGACTCACAAATTTCCAGATACCTTAATTCCCATTTATCATTTTTGGCAAAAGAAGAAAAAGCTAAAATTTTAAAAATCCATTTTCGACCAATAATAGTTTTAACATACTTTTTAATGTCCTGTATTTATTTACTCTTTTTGATATTCCTTACTGTTAAAAATTTGTTTTTTTTTACAAAGTTGCACGTGAAAAAGAATAAATTACTGCATTCAAATACTTCAAAGATTTCCAAAGCAGAGAGAAAAGTTTGGTTAACGAAGCCTCTCAGGAAATCAAGGTATGATAAACAAAATGAGAAACACAAAAATTTCGTGACTCGTGTTAATTAAATTTAAGTTATAAATAGTTGCGCAAGCTTGGTGTAATTAATTACATAATATTGGTTACACACTTCATGAGGTTACTGTTTGCATGTTTATATAATCTTTCATTTGTTGTGTTTTTACAACAGCATTAAAATCTAACAGTTATTGATGGTAAATAGTTTCGCTTTAAAAAATTAAAGTCAACACGTTTTATTACATGTTTTTTGTTAATTAAATAACAGAAAATACGTTTAAAATATTTCACGATATTTACAAAGTTTTTAAAGCAGGGAAATCTTTCAGTAGTGGTTGATAGAACAGTGTTTAAAAGGAGAAATAGAAAGCACAGTTAATCGGTGGAACATTAACTCCTATAAAAGCGTGTGTAAGTATGCCCATCCGTCCGTGAGTGACAAAATAATGTGAGTAACACAATTTTAACAAAATCGCAACTTAGAATGCTTTTAACTCGAAAACGAAGCCATCTATCGAAAAACGGTTTACGCCGTTGTTTTTTTCTTGAAATTTCACATTGAAATGACATGTCGCATGACCACTATCCCATTTAAAACATAAATTTAAATCCAATATGGCGGACAAAATTCCAGAACCAAACAATTGCAGCATTTTAAAAATTATTCAGATCCGCGTAAGCTTCTTCCGCCAGTTACGCAGTATAAAACCGTTTCCACACTTAAGAATCACCCTGTATATGTTTTAGTACTAAATCAGCCACATTTTACGTCCGATTTTCTCCACATTTGGCACACATGATGGTTTTCTAAGTCACTCGGAAGAGTTTGTTAGCAAAAAATATCCAAAAACCGGAATCACTGTTATTATCTCAAGTAAAGATTATTGGAGACTTTAGGATTTTATCTACAGAAATAAATATGGAAGATTATTATGAACATTTTATTTTTTTACACGACCTTATAGCCCGTCTGATTCCCCCAAAATCGATCAAAACGTAAAATACCGTAAAACAAGGCCTATCATAAAAAGCAAGTTCGTCCTGTGCGAGCGAAGTGAATCAGTCCTTAAGCCGAGCCGCAAGGTCGACGTAAACTCTCAAAGCGATCGTTTCCGCTGCGAGCGGAACGAAGCAGCGCCTGAGCCTGGGGCTGTAGGTTGAGGCTCAAACAAATTCCACTGATATCGATTTCTTGCGCGTGATCGAATTATTGTGAATTCACATTCGAGTTATTTAAATCAATTTCATTTCAACGCTTTCAAATACTTTTCTTCATTTTATAGGTTGTATTTTTTAATGCCATTATTTTTTCCTTTCTGCAACCGAATGCCCAGATTCTAGTTTCCACCCGAGAAATCTTTTTAGTTTTTCTAATAACTTTCCTCATAGAATCTACTTTGCGGAAGAGACAAAGCACATGCTCAATATGTTCTGCTTTCTCGAGATAAGCCTTAGAAAAATTAATTAACTTTATATCAAGACAGGAAACGCTAGAAGGATATTTACTGTAGTGGCACATTTCCGCACACTTATTTGCCTTACAGGAAGCAAGTTGTCTACATACCAGAGGGCTCCGCCCCCCGCGGTGACTCGCGTCGAAGCAAATTCAAACAGGTTATTTTATATAAATAGGCCCTACAATTAAATTCTAATGTGTCTTATTTATTTCAATTAGGATGTAACATAGTGGTTTCTTATTTTTAAATTCCTCAATTTATTAAGGGTTTATTCTCTAGCTTTAAGGAAATTATAACAATTAACATTTTTACTACATTTTCACCCCAGCAGTACGCGACAAAATGTCAATATATGGTACTTTTTTATGTATGTTGTAAGAAATAAATGTAAAAAATTTCAGCTCACTAACTTTAAGGAAAATATAACAATTAATTTGTATTGTTTAAGGGGTTGATGTCACATTTTCACCCCTTAGCAGCACGCTACAAAATGCAAACCTAATTTTCTTTTTCTGTGTATCTTGTAAGAAATAATTGTACAAAATTTCAGCTCTCTAGCTTTAAGGAAAGTATAACAATTAATATTTATAGTTTTAGGGGTTGTTTTAACCCTTAAATTAAAATCAATTCTAACCCATGCTGCTTAAGGATAGTGTAGCTTTTTATTAGTAAAACTGTTTTTTAAATCAGTCCAGTAGTTCCAGAGATTACCATTTACATATGATTTTTTCATGTGATAGGGTACATTAAGGGCTACAAATAAGCCAAATTTTATCAAAATCGTTAGCACCGTTTTTTTCATAAAAAAAAAATCTATATTTGGGGGTTTCTTTGCCAAAAAGGGGGTTGTTTTCAAAATTTGTTAAAACCGTTTTTCGTACATCTATACAGGCCTACTTGACATGTCTGGTGCAATTTTTTTCGAAATCGATCGAATAGTTTTCTTTCTAGGTTTGTATACATACAGACAGACATTTTGTAAAAAACACTTTTTTGTACTCAGGGTTTCCCAAAACGGATATTTCCACAAAAATCTCAGCATCATTTTTTTTGCGATCACTATAGTACTTTCTCCATACTATAGTATAGTAAGAAAGTAAAAAGTGCAATAATAACAATAGTTCGTTGCTTTCAATCGCATAATAATTCAAAACATTAGGGCAACGAAAGTATGTTGTCAGTGCCTTTTAGCAACTAATCATGAAAAGCTGTATGTAAAAAAAAGAAACACTAACTTCATGTAGTCTGCCTAAACGTGTTTTCATTAAAATATGTAATAAAGCAATGCGGGGAGAACTTTGTGTTAAATGCATTAAAATTAAAATTAAAACCGACATAAAAACTGTCCAACATTGTGAAACTTACACAGATAATCTTATAATGAAATAATTTATGAAAACTTCTTACTCTTGGAGTTAAGCTAATTTAAACAAATTAAAGGAGATAGAGAAAAATTAATGTTGTTATTTCGTTAATAAACTTTCAAACAGTAATTAGTAAATGTATAACAGCGGAAAGATTTTGGTGAAAGTAA
This sequence comes from Philaenus spumarius, assembly GCA_018207615.1. Taxonomy (NCBI): domain Eukaryota; kingdom Metazoa; phylum Arthropoda; class Insecta; order Hemiptera; family Aphrophoridae; genus Philaenus; species Philaenus spumarius. The sequence continues at coordinate 98,697 of JAGFPH010004333.1, read as the reverse complement.
TAAGGAACAGTTATGTTTCGATCAAATTAACGTTTTAATTTGTTTATACATTAAAGAAATACAATCTGATATTTTTAGACTTGTAACAAGTTTTTAATCTACATTGTAAAATAATACCACTCACTCATACAAAGTTCTGAATTTGCTAATAAAACTGTGCAACTTTCGTTATGCATTTAAATGTATTTAGTAAACACGTAAAAGATAGGGGGGGGAGGGAAGTATCTGAAATCTAAAAAAACTGTAATAATAATTGTTGTTCTTTACAACTTAAATATTGAGCTTTATGTACCGTGCTTCATATTATTAGTTTTATTTCATTTTAAAATTGTTGTTTTTTTAAATTACCTTGTTAAAATTATAATTATTAAATAAACTTGTTGAACTTACCGTCCAATAGTCCAATTTTAAACGTCAAACGAGGGCCGTTTCGGCTATTCAGCCATTTTCAAGTTAAGGACCATTGTCCTTCGTCATTAATAAAAATAAAAACACATAGTACGCTTAAAAAAACTTATACACACGAGTCCACAATTACAAAATACACGTTCACACATTTTAATTTCCGTGTGGTAAGTTCACTGTCTACGGCTAGACTGTCGGTGTTACGTTTGTGCATAGTTGTTATCTGTATTTGCTTTTGCTATGTATATTACCAAGTCGAATAATGGGTTGGAATTAAAATTGAGTTTATCATTAAGTAGCGTTCCTTGCTCTGTCTTGAAAGCTTTATAAATCTCATACTGCTCCAGAGCATTCATAAGCTTCCCTTTGCTACACTTATGCAAAATGGTTAAAGATCAGTCAATCACATCATATTTGTGTGCTGATTCCATAATGTTTTCAGCAAATTTTGAATCGGTTTTCGGAGGTTGTGCTGATTGTATTGCGGGAGGAAGATGTTCTTTAAACCTCTTATGAAATGGCTGCACTCGAACTGCCACAAATTTTGGGTTCATCTGAAACGCACGAACTGCCACAGTCATTAGAGGGGATTAGAAAGGGTCATTTCGCAAGATAAGAAACACACGAACTGCCACAATGGTTCGGTCAGGTAGCGGCTACAAGTGAGGGAAAAACGGGAATTATACTCCCGCGGTTATCCCTCGATGATATTCCTGCACATTACTTATATTTCAAACATAAGTTAGGGAAAAACGGCTAAGGCTGTGAGTAATAACCATTGTTTTCAATCGGCCTCAAGAAGTCAAAGAAGTGATAGCTCAGCATCGAGACAAAAAAATATTGCAACAGGAGCGTTTTATTTCCAATCAATATTGCATTTAATAGTTTCTAGTATCAAGAATCCTTTAAAAATAACTGTTATTGACATAACATGAAGTTAATAAACCTAACCTACCCTAACCTAACCTAACCTAACCTAACCTAACCTAACCTAACCTAACC
>JAGFPH010004333.1:62080-97280 GCA_018207615.1 Philaenus spumarius | reverse complement strand
ACCTAACCTAACCTAACCTAACCTAACCTAACCTAACCTAACCTAACATAGAACAATTATAAACATACTGTTTAACAAATCTAAACCCATCAATAGTCAAACACTCCTGACCCCTTTCACTCAACACCACACTAAATTCCGGAAGAGACATCTTCCCACTGTTAGTTATGTAACAAGACTGTTTAATGCCTTCGAAAATACCAGAAAAGAAGACAAGTATGTGGGTGGGGGGATGGGGGTAACCGAGGGAGTATAATTCCCGTTTTTCCCTCACTTGGAGCCGCTACCTGACCGAACCCTTGTGGCAGTTCGTGTGTTTCTTATCTTGCGAGTTGACCCTTTCTAATCCCCTCTAATGACTGTGGCAGTTCGTGCGTTTCAGATGGACCCAAAATTTGTGGCAATTCGTGTGTCCCCTATGAAATTATCGTTCAGTCTTCTCTATGTATTTTTTGGGGCAATCAGCACATGATATCTGGTATACTAATGTTTGTTGGAATTTATTGTTGGTATTTGAACTTCTATTCAATATTTGCGATAAATTATTTCTAGTGCTGTACGTGGTAATGTACCCTACTTTTCTGAAGGCATTGCTCAGTGAGTTATGTAGTCTGTGGTTGTATGGCACTGAAATGTATTTATTATCTGTCAACGTCCTAGGCTTTGCAGCCTTTATTTCTTGTTTCTTCAACAACTTTTCTACAATGGTAGGATCGTATCCATTTTGTGAAGCGATGTACTTAATTATATTATGCTCCTCTATGAAATCGTTGTGTGCCATTGGTACAGTACGAAATCTGTAAATGAAACTGTTATACGCAGCCATTTTGTGCGACTGGGGGTGCTTCGAACTGTTATGTATGGTATGGTCTGTGTTTGTGTTTGTGGGTTTCCTATATATTTTAAATTGGTGTTTTCCCTTCACTCTTGAAATGGTGAAGTCAAGGTAATTTATGCTACTATTTTGTTCTATTTTCGTTTTAAATTGTAAAGATGGATGAATGACTTACCACACGGAAATTAAAATGTGTGAACGTGTATTTTGTAATTGTGGACTCGTGTGTATAAGTTTTTTTAAGTGTACTATGTGTTTTTATTTTTGTTAATGACGAAGGACAATGGTCCTTAACTTGAAAATGGCTGAATAGCCGAAACGGCCGTCGTTGGACGTGTAAAATTGGACTATTGGACGGTAAGTTCAACAAGTTTATTTAATAAACAATAGTCGGTATGGCGAACATAAACGATAATATAATTATCAGCAGCCTTAGGTTTTTTAACACGAGTGTTTTTGATCATATTCCGAGCGACCTTAGGCTTGTCCCATTTCTCATATTCAGCACTAGTACGGTTTTCGCTTATAATGAGAAGGTTTCACCCAAATTTCTTATGTCTCGCTTTGCCTGAATTGATGTCCTTCTGGCTGATGTATTTCGGTTCCTTTTACCACCTGCATATGACTAGATCTTGAATGGTACTCCAGCGTTGCCCTGTTCGGCCATTATGTACGTTTGCATTGTCGGTAAATTTTCTTCTTGTGGATTTTCCGCACTTTTTGCTCGCAAACATTGTTTTCGTGATCTTGGAAAGTATAAGTCTTTTTACTGCTGGTTAAAGTTCACATTTTTCCCAAAGCTATGGTATCTTGTGATTTGCGTTAAATTTTTTTTTTTTACTTCCTTATTCCCTTCAAAAAAGTTTCCCCTTTACATCTCAATTGTTTTTTACAACTAACTATATAATTTATTACTTACAAACATATTCAAACTTTCAAATTTGTCCCTTTTTACATTTATTCCAATTTTTTACCTATAATACATTTATAACTCAATCTCAATTCATTAAAATTGGCAGACATTTGGTCATTTTGTGAATTATTGTTATTATAGTAAATGTAACTATTAAAGTTATTATAATGATAACTTAAACAAAAGAACGACTTTATATTAAAAGTTGTTGACTTTATATTCTTATTTTTGAAGTGATAACTTCTATTGGCCCGTTGGGCACTTTCGACTTGGCTATGTTTTCGAAATCTCGCGTCACGCCAGATTTCTCGCGAGATCTTGCATCACGCCAGATTTCCCGCGAGATCTCGCATCACGCCAGATTTCTCGCGAGATCTCGCGTCACGCTTTTGTTTAGACACAAGTCAGATCGTGGAGAGGGAATATTATTAATACATTATTTACATTTATTAGCATAGCAATCAAATTAACACATAAGAATTAGTTAATATAATATAACAGCTGATTTCGCCCATCATCTGTAATTCTTAAACAAAACCCAGCGTAGATTATATTTTGGGGTTATGCTTACAACTTCAACCATTAAAATTTCTTGTGATGTTAATTTTCTTATATATTAGTTATACAACTAATGTAGGCTTCTATAACTATAAGTTATATGGGCTTCTACACGTTATAAGATTTGCTTTGGGGTTATAAACTGTATATAAAACTAACCTTTGATCATCAATATATTCGTTTATACAAATTTAAAGAAGGATACCTACTGTTTAACTTCGCAAACATTCGTACATCTTTGTATAACATATTTGATTATTAATTTCTTTACTGTAATATTAACAACTTCTAAATCATTTGATCTATCAATATGAAATAAAAGGTAACTAAAACATAATATTTTTACCTTTCTTTAAATATATAATAACGGATATAAATAAACAATTTGAACAAATAGGCCTACAGTTTTATAATCCTTATAATTGTACACATTTACCGAGTTAAAAATCCCCGTAGTCATAGAAGTTATCACTTCCAAAGTGTGGTCTTAAGCACACCCAGTTAATTTTTTAAATTGTTTGTTTTTTAGTTTGCTTCTTCTGTATTGTTCTATCAATGTCCTTTTTACTAATTTTGAATAACCAACAATATATTCATTGAAATAGACATTTCGTCATTTTGTGCCTTATTTTTATTATAGAACGTCATTATTATAGTGCCTTAACTTACACACAAGAACGACATTATATTGAAAATTATGTCCATTATCTTCTTATTTTTCAAAAGTGTTGGTTTTTTCATTTGCATCTACTGTAATTGTTCTGTCAATGTAATTTTTACTCATTTTGAAAATTACTACTTTAGATATACATTTTTTATGCTATTATAAATTTGTTTGTAACATTTATTACTATTTATAACTACTAAAATTTTCTATTGCATTCTAGCTAAGTCAATAATTCTACTGATATCAAAAAAGGTAAAACAACTTTTATTTACTAATTAAGATCCCATTATTCCCACTTTAGCGTGTCCTTACTATACTAGCCTAATCGGTAGGAGTTTCACAACTATCAGCCTGTGTTAGAGAATAATTTCAACATTTTAGTATTACTTTAATTAAATTGTTGTCCTTGGGGAGATTTGGCCTTAATTGATGTCCTCGTAGAAGATGGTCTACCGAAACAAAGGTGTTCCTGAACTTGTTGGCCAAATAAAAGCGACCTTCATATGCGTATTTATATCGTGCATACTACACAACGTAGACGTATATAACTATCAACACCTATAAAAGTGAGTGTACGCCCGTACGTACGTGAGTAACCTTATAATATAACAGTTGATATCACCCATCATCTGTAACACTTAAACAAACCTAGTGTAAATTATACTTTGGAGTTATGTTTACATCTTCAATCAATATAAGTCTTGTGAAGTTGATTTTCTAAAACATGAGTTAAATAACTAATGCAGGCTATAAAACGTTATAAGATTTGCTTTGTGGTTATAAAAAGAATATAAATACAAGCTTTTATCATCAATCTACTGTTTTATACAAATAAGAAAAGATACCTATTTGTTTAACTTCGGAAACATTCGCACATATAAAAACAGCTGATTTCATCCATCATCTGTAACACTTAAACAAACTCAGTGTAGATTATAGTTTGGGATTATGTTTACAACTTCAATCGATATAATTTCTAGTGAAGTTGATTTAAAAAAAAGTTATATGATTAATGTATGCTATATAATATACGTTATTATATTTGTTTTGAGATTATAAACTGTATATAAATACAGCGTGTTATCATAAATATATTTATATAAATTTAAAGAAGAGATATATTCGTTTAACTTCGGAAACATTCGCACATCTTCGTATAACATAATAAACATTTTCGATTATTAATTTCTTTACTATATTGTTGATAACTTCTAAATCATTTGATCTATCAATATGAAATAGAAAGCAATTAAAATATAGTATTTTTATCTTTCTTTAAATATAATAACGTACGTGAGTAAAAATGTTTAACAAATAGGCCTACAGTTTCATAATCCTTATTATTGTACACATTTACCGAGTTAAAAATCCCCGTCAACATAGTTTTGTAGGTCTACATAAGTATGCCTTAATGAATATTCCTTAATGTTGTTTTTTAATAGTTTGTTTTTTAAATGATGTATTTCTGATGTGTATCTAATTAATTATCCTGTGATTTTCACCGGGGCTTACTAGTTTTAAAAATATACTCTAGTGAGCGGAGTAGAATGAGTAGCTTATATGAATCACAGTAGTTTCTTTGATCTTTACAATACATTTCATGCATGAACTATCAAAAAAGCGGAACTGTAACAACTTCCTGAAATCCCTTAGGTTGGATTTCACATTTGACTTGATATGAAAAGGCCGTCTTCCATTTTAAAAACTTTTATCATTGTAGTTTCTTCAAACATGTTTCGTATTCTTTTTAAATTCTGGCTTTACTTATAACCAGCTGATTTAAAAAAAAAATTAAGACAAACATATAAGTTACACTAATACCAAATCATTTTGATAAAGCATAAATATATAATCTTTTTTACTATCCTAATACACTATCTTAACTGTTAAACTTTATATTCATAATATTTTGTTTGTATTATTTATAAAAGTGAGATGCGCTAAAAAAGTAATCGTGAACCTGATCGTAAAATTTATCGAATTGGTGATAGATGAGCACAATTGAAATAGCTCCTATATATACGCCTAAACTGAAATATCTATTGAAACCCTGATGATAGTTATCCAATTGAACTACATATAGCTAAAATGAGTCTTGCTACATATATATAACTAGGGGAAAACCCTGCGTGCTCCACACGCCAACCCCGTTGGAGCTTTCTATACACATAATCACGTTATGATTTCTTTATAATAAAGGTGTAGGATTAATAATAATAACACCAAAGCTAAGATGGTTAACAATGTTAAATGTTCAAATCAAATTATTTCCTATATTTTATAACAGCTGTTAAAATAAAAGCCAAAAGAACCAGCAAGGCTCTGGAACACATTTTAATAAAAACCTAACCTAAAACTTAAACATACAAATACTTGCTTTAAAGTTTGAAATCAGCTTTTAATGGAAATCAGCAGTTTTATCTGTTATTTTATTCAATTGGTTATTAGGGTAATGAATGTAAATACATTAAAAAATATGACAGTTCATCAATCTAGGACTAACCTAAGAATTTTTTCCGACTAAATTTTCAATAAATATTATTGTTTACATCAAAATGAATTATAGCCTATGTTACTCAGGGATAGTGTAGCTTTTCATTAGTAAAATTATTTTTTTCAATCGGTTCATTAGTTACAGAGATTACCCCCTACATACAAAAAATACAAATTTCACCTCTTTATAATATTAGTATAGACTAAATAAATTATCTGGAATGTGGAGAGATAGAAGGCAAAATCTGCAACCATAGCTTATATGATTTGGTCATTATCATGAGACAATATTATACGACGACGAAATTCTATGGAAATGATCCCTATAGGAGATGTCATTAGGGAATACCAAACTGGACATATTGTTACAGTTAGGTCAGACTTCAGTGAGAGAAATAATCTCACAGGGATCCAAACTGTAGCTTATGTTTAGTCCACCGGAATTATACATTAAAAACAGGTTTCGTTCAAATATTTTAGTTCAGAAATAAATGAGATTTGGTAAACGTTGAAGGTTTTGCATTCGGAAATAACTGTGTGCCCCCCCCCCCCCCCTATGACCTGTAGTCATAAAAAAAAAAAGATTTCGGAAAAATATTTATGTATATAATGTACTAGCTGCCCTATCCGGCTTTGCACGGTTAGACAAATCAAAGTTAAATGTATATTAACAAAAACAAATATATCAAAAATATATTACACTATGTATTTCTTATGGGGATTTTTAATAACTTTGACCCCCCGAAACCACCCTAAAATTTTGAATTTTTTAAAACCCTTTCTTAACGAACACCTAGGGCCCTAGTGGAAGCTACATACCAAATTTCATTCTAATCCATTCGGTGGTTTTTTTATAGTAATTTTGACCCACCCCCTCTAAGATTTCGATTTTTTTTAAACTCTTTCTTAGCCAGCACCTAGAGGAAGCTAAATACAAAATGTCATTCCAATCCGTTCAGTAGTTTTAGAGAAATGGTGATTTAGTAACTTTGACCCCACAACCCCCCTCCCTAAAATTTCGAATTTTTTGAAAACATTTCTTTAACGGGCACCCACGGCCCTAGAGGAAGCTACATACCAAATTCCGTTCGGTAGTTTTAGAGATTTCGTGAGGAGTCAGTGAATGAGTGGTATTTTATATATACCTATTTTGTAGCATACATGAAAATTAACAAGATACCCATGTAGTAGATCGAAACTTTCCCAATATAGGTCTTAAATTGTTTAGCATTCAGTTATCATCTTATTTTTCATAATATTTAGACAATTTTCATTAATATGTAACTTTGTTTAAACGTCATACTTTATTTAAAAAAATGCAATGTCAAAATGTTAATTTAATTACTCCTGTTTCCCTCTAAAATTTTTCTTTATTTGAAAAAGAAATATATGTAAGCTTCCGCACGCTCTTGTGAGAAAACCAAGTACTTACAAACATTTTTATAGACCTAAATCAATATAAAAATTTTCGTTCTACAACTTTGGTTTCATGTTATTTTTCATCACAGTTTTTTTTGTAAAATCCCCAAAAATGCAAAACATTCTATATATTTTCCCCATATCATCTTTTTTATGACTAAGGGTTATGACAAACATGTTTCAGATGTAAAAGGTTTCAACATTTACTAGGTCTCATTGCTGCAATTTCGAGAAAAAACTAATTCCTGTGTACTCGTCAGCATAGCTTTCATGAATTATTACTGTGTATGTTCAATTAGTAGATTTACCAGTGTGATTTTTCTGAAGATATTTTAAATACTACAATTGGCTTTTAGAGTTTTCGTTGAGAAAATGCGGAAAAGTTCTTCTTTGCGAGAGAAAATGCGAGAGAAGGTTCTTTGGCAGTTATTTGTTTAATTTCAGAAACACATTTTAGTTTAGTCAATTTAGTCACGGCCATATCGCAGGTGATTTTTGCGGGGACTTTTATTATATTTTTCCAGTAGGTAAATACAACATAAATAAAACAACAAACTTGTAGCATAGTAAACAGTAGGAATTTATTATGGTAGCCTAGCTTGGCAGCGAAATGCAACGAAGGCATCAGCAGTGTAACATTTAATAATTCACATAAAATATAAATGGAAAGAGAAATGAGTATGTTATTGGTATGAAACTGTTCAGGAAATTAAAATCTTTGAATGAAAACAAAACAATTTTTATTATTTTTTATTTCTTTATAGCTTTTCTTAACGGTAATTATTGTTTTTTTTTTAAATGTCAAAATTTTTTCCAAATATTGCATTTTTTAAAACGGTTAATTTTATTGAAAATTTATAAATACAAAAGTTGTAAGCTCTTTTTTTGTGACAAACATGTTATATGCATAGCTTTTTTTAGGATGAATAGTTTTTGAGTTATGTGGAAAAACTGATTTTTGGGCGACATTTTCCAAGATGGCGTCTACAGCACAGGTTTTTTCGGGAGGACTTTTAGTATGTTATAACTAAAAACATACATACCAAATCCCTAGCTTATAAGAGTTTTTTAGGTAATTTTGATTTAAAATAACTACACTATTTTAACTACAAATATTTTATTAAAATTGGTCCTATACTATTCTAGAAATAATAAGCCTTACTTCACTTTAAAAATATTAAAGTTCTACGTTTTCAACACTGTAATTACTACAGCAATACAACAAAACTAAAATAATATTAGAATATGACTTCTGATTTTTAACAATATCTCAAGTACGAATATATATTGCTATGTTGATATATTTTAATAATAAAAGAATGAAACAAACTAGTGGACACGGCAATGCTTCGCTATTGCTTGATTTACCTAACCTAAAATTATATTCAGTTTTTCATCCAAATCATTTGTTGATCAAAATCAGCTGTTGATCAAAATCAGCTGTTTTAAGCTTTTCATACGAACAGCTGTTTTTTGTGCCCCTGATAAAATCAAAAGAAATCTTTCTTCTTCTTCCTTAAGATTGACCTTCCATAAGATTAACATGGCAACTTTGAGGGCCACTGGGGCGAAGCCCTTAACATACATTGAGCTCATTTTAAGGGAAGCACAACTTCAGATTGAGCTCTGTAAAATGACACCAAAAACATCAAAATCGGTTAAAAACTCTAGGAGGAGTTCTACTCACAAAATAACTCCTAGCAAATTAATTATGTATAGATAGATAACTTTATTTTAAAGTTAGCTTCAGAACAAAGTAAAACAATGTGATGTATTAAATTAAGAGAGCGAAGCGAGCTCGAGGTTCTCTCCTGATTATTAAATAATGTCACTTCCAACTATTGCAGTTAATGCTACAATAAACACTTTACAAAATAAAACAAACAGAACAAAGGGGCGAGTATTGTAAACAGAGAACCAGGAAAGAAAACATAAATACACTTTCAGTAAAAGGATTTCCACAGTTACTAAAGCATTGCTGCCAACTGTCAGAGATATATCTCCCAACGAAAAGAATAACTTCATGTAAATTATTAAACTCGAGCCTGCCTATTAACAGTAAAAGATTTAAAATGCATCTTTATGGTACATCTAGATTCCCATGGTTTATGGAAAAATCATGTGCCGATTAATTTGATCCGCATGAGAAAAAAAATGTAATTGTGAGCTTAATACCACACGGGAGAAATGTAAACTTGTTAACACAAATAACGAAATGAGGAAACACAATGTTCATTTTTTAATACAAATTACGAAACGAGGAAGCACAATGTCCATGTCAGAGGTATTACTAATTAAACTGTACATTGTATTAACACTAACAGATTAAGTCTATGAAGTATGAAACTGTTCAACTTATAACCAAACTCAAATGTACTAAATTAGCAATGTGATTGTGGCCTAACCAGCTAAGGCGCTAGTCTTTCGTGATTGACTCTACTGGTTCGAATCTCAGCAAGACCAAAACTTTTTCTAACAGATTATAGATTATAACTAGAAATGTTACAAACTAATTATTTATTATTAATTTGCTTGTTAAAAATAAAGTTTATGTAATTTTTATTAGGTGTGTTAAGATTTTTTTTTTTTTTTTTAAATAGGATTATATAGTACAGTGCTAGCTAGTATAGTGAGTGCTCTACTCATTAGCTTATAGACAATCACTCGACAAGTCATTCAGTCAATTTGGGTATTTTAATTCAGTCCGCTTATTTTTAGCTTATATATTGCATAACACTCTCTAGATGGACTTATATTGCTGGAATAATGTTTCACTTTAGAACCGTTTCACATAGAGCGTTTCAAAAAATACATGGTGAAACGCGTGACGGTAAAATCCGATTCACCCCCAGCAACAAGAAAACTATATACTCTGCTATACAAACATGTATACACATTTTTTGGACTTGGTGTTTACACTTCAAAAATATGCCTTCAAAATATTCAGTTTATTGTGTTACAGAACTAATGTAGGCTACTAATACTTGTTTTGAGGTAATAAGTCGTCGAAAATGTATATTATTGAACAATTAATTAATTGTTTTTGTTTACTTCGTTCTTCAAGAGAAACTACTTAGGCCTATAACAAACTATATCTAACTGGGCATATCTGGGGTTAAGGATTTGAATGGTAAATGTACAAAGGCTACAATAAACATGATATATTCAAAGACCTAAAATAAATTTTGGAAAACAAAACAGAACATCATAGATTGTATTCATAGGTCTAATTAAATCAATGATATTAATACCAAATATTTGAAATAGTCATTTAGGCAAAACTGTATTATTGTTCTCTATAAAATTAAAGTTTTTTCGACATAGGCCTATATTTTTAATAACAGAATCTCAAACTTATGATTATGACGTATGGTTCTATTAAAGTAGTAATAATTCAGACATATAGCCCAATATCGTGGTAGTTAAAAATATAATTTTAAATTTGTATGGCCAATTGGTTTTAGGCTATCAAGAATGAAGAAAGCAAAAAGGATTGTAAAAATGCATTTTCAATGATTTCTAACCTCATAATCAATCGATCGTGAGCAAATTATAGAATACAATAGTTTTATAACTCATATACAAAAACAACCAACATCCAGACATTATAAGAAGATTGTTTTGACTGAAGTTGTAAACTTGTAAACATAACCCCAAAGTATAATCTAGGGTAGGTTTTGTTAAACTATTACTACAGATGATGAGCGAAATCAGCTGTTATTTTTCTGAAGTGGGTTTATTGTTGGCAGCTGCTCAACAATATAATATCTATCTTTAAAATTATAGTTAGTACCAGGAGACCGAGCTAAAGCTCGATTATAAGCAGGGCCTAGTTCGCTCACGTCAATAACTATTATTGCAAATTTCCGTGAACATCGTTTAGGTTAGGCCTATAACATTAAACAACTAAATAAAGGGTATGTTTATTTAGCAGAAGTATTCGTTGCCATGGTAACTATAAATAGATACAACATTAGGCTTACCTCTAATAAAATACAGTTTAAAAGAAAACAGATGATTATTGTAATGGCATTGAAAACATTTGCATCAGCTGTGCTTCGTTTAAAAGAAAACAGATGATTATTGTAATGACATTGAAAACATTTGCATCAGCTGTGCTTTGTATTGTTTAAAATGGACAAATTTCACTTTTTAATTTAATAAAAAGACGTAGAAAACGAATTTTACCAGACTGGTGACCATTTCCAATCGATTTCTCGTGGCCAAAAGCCCCATATAAAATCAAAAAATCAAAAATCCTTAGACGGAGATTCCAGATCCATTTAGCAGACAGACAATTATCTCTCGCTTTAGAAGATAAGATATTACACGACTATGCTCATGTGCATCGAACTATTTTACTACTCGACTACGGGCGTACGGACGAACACTTCTTTTTATTCGAGTTGATTCCATTCCCATACATACGTTTCCTTATTCTCATTGCTACAATAATTAATTTGGATTTAAAGGTTAAAACAACAACTAAAACAATTAATACTAATTTTTATACTTTCCTTAAAGCTAGAGAGCTGAAATTGTGTTCATTTATTTCTTACAAGATACTTAGAAAACGTAAACTAGATTTACATTTTGTCGCGTTATGCTAAGGGGAAAAATGTGGTAACAGCCCCTAACACAATAAAAATTAATTATATATTTTCCTTAAAGTTATTGAGCTGAAAATTTGTACATTTATTTCATAAAACGTGCATAAAAAAAATACCATTGATTGACATTTTTTTGCGTGCTTATAAGGGGTGAAAATGTAATACAAATTTGTATTGTCATACTTTCCTTAAAGCTAGAGAACAAACCTTAATAAATTTAAAAATAAGAAACCACTATGTAACATCCTAATTCAAATAAATAATAATTTAATAGTAGGACCTATTTATATAAAATAACCTGTTTGCATTTGCTTCGACGTGAGTCACCGCGGGGGTTCGCGAACAAATCTAGAAGGGGGCGGAGCCCTTTCGTTTTTCAATATACGGCAAGTAGTGCCACATTGAAACGTTTGTTAAACTCCCAAAACAATATAACTGACGATGACAGCTGGTTCGTCAAAACGTCGTCTCGTTGTGGTTATTTGTTTTTCTTTATATGTGTTTTTTATTGATTGCGTATGAGTGACTTCACAAAGGCTAACAAAAACGTATACTGTACAATCTGAAAGAATCCATCGCATGCGATAGTAAAACTGTGTCCGATATTATTTCGCCAATTCGTTTTTTTATTTTGATATTTTTACTGTCGTTCCGTTGTGTAATGTTTTTATTGACGTCATAAACTGTTTACGAGTCCTACAGAAACCCTTATTTTAAACAAATTAAAGGTTGTAATAGTTTCGTTAGGTTGTAATGCTTTGAGAGGCTATCTGTAAAACATCTAATTAATCTACTGGCAACTACGGTTCTCCATGAACTTTGTTACTAGTAGTTCTGTGAACAGTAGACCTCGCTCGTTGAAATAACAAATGTGGTTTCTAGCTTAGGTTAAACATAGTGTGCCAGTAAGGAAGTAAGCACAAGGTTTAGCCAGTGAAACATTATTTTGCAATTCTAGCGATTCGGGGATTTCTAGTTCTCGTGTTTTTTCTTTTCTTGAGCTTTAACTGCTAAAGAGTTTCTTTAAGAGGCATTGCGTTTTGTTTAGGTTGATAATGCGTAAGATAGCTAAAAATATCGCGTTATAGAGGGACAACATACAATTAAATATTTACATACTTAAATAACTAAAACTTAACAATGTATTTACAGTTCCATAACTTCCATATCATATTCCAATATTAAAAATAATAAAAACAAACGATATTAAAACGTCGTGATAGTGATCTCGACCCATGTACCAACACTTCCCACGGTGTCCAACGGTCATTTTTTGTATCTTTTATCACCGAGAGGTTACATTTGTTGATCTCATTTTGTAATTCAAGTAAAGCCAAGTCAAATACTTTTATGAAATTTACAATGATAATTTACAAGTATACAGTTTAATTCTTTGATTTATCCTCTACACTTTCTTATTATTATATGCCATTTTTGGGTAAAGGATATATTCCTAAATTACTATTCAAAACAGGCCTAGTTTTGTTAGCAGTCTTGTAGTAGGAACATAAAAACTGGTGTTTTCAAAATAAGAAATTTGAAATTTATTAATATTTTTATACAATTCTATTTAGAACTAAATTACGAAACGTTTTTACATTTATGAAAAAATTACAATAATTTTTACTACTTTTTATGTAGGCCTAAAGTTGAACTTTTTCCTTTCGTTACTGAACATGCTTGATTCTTGAGCTAATAACTTCGTTAATTTTACTTCAATCATTTTTTTACTGGCATATTATGAATTCTTTGAACCTTCATCTACAAAAAAGCTATGGAACATTTTGAATTGGTTTTGAATAAACGTATAAAAACATGGTTGAAATACAAAAACTTGGACGATTTTTAACAAATTTGAAGTTTACAGACATTTTGTGAGCTTACGGTTAGAGATACGGAAAAAAATCAAGAATACCATTTTGTTGCAAATCAAATTTGCTACTGGCAAAATGCTATTATTTTTTAAAATCGACTTACGGTTAAGCCACAAACTGGCTTTGGAAAAAAGCTTACACTGAGAGAAATGGTGCGGCCACCATTTTTATTTTATTTAAGGGATTAAAAATGAAAAATGGAAAAAACCTTATACATACATGGCTCGGCCTAGGAATAAGGAACATTCATGCAAAAAATCATCAAAATCGGTCAAGGCGTTTGGCCGTAATCGTGAGACAGACACACAGACGAAATACCGAACGGTCGAGTTAAAACGGAGACCTCGCTTCACTCGGTCAATTATTTATTTTAAACTAGCAGGTACCCGTGGGTTTGACCACGGTCCGAAAATCCGCCGCAAAGTGGGTTTAGTCCAAATTTATAATAAAACTTCTTTCATGTTTTGAAAGCAAACAGTCATCCTTCCTTATGTTAAAAATGTTACTTCTCGGCTTACATTCTCCATCGCGTAATGGTTGTAATTGCTCTTTTCATCACACTGTATCGAAACTAGTCACTTTTAATATCAGCTTTGAGTATTGAAAATACAGTTTTCCTACGCTTTTTATGAAAAGTAGCTCTTGTCATACTACTAACAGAACCCAAAGTAGGTGTGTGCTTACCCGGGTTCGCAAAGTAAATGATAACGTTCCCTTGGCAGTGGTTTCATTATAGACAAATGTTAAAATACTATTCATGGTCTGAGTTTTAAACATAAAACAAGTGAGCTGTTCCATTGTTCATTTATTACTTCCTAACCTGACATTGCAATTATTGATAGTCAGTTTTAGGTAAGCTATTTAAGAGTTGTTATAACTTAAGACGTAAATTGTCGCCTCGGCTTCAGCAAACGTAGGAAAAATCTTATGTGCAACACGAACGCAAAGCGTCTTTGCTGCATTCGAGAAAATTGCCAAACGTTTCTCTCGTGCAGCAAAGTGGCACGTTGCACATGTTTGTAGCTATTTCTCGGTCTAGATCGGCAAAATCAGCTGGAGATTTTTTTCCGATCTCTAATTTAGTTATAAATTGTAACACCAGTAGCGCTATCAATAATAATTATGATTTGAAATGTCGTCTTATTTGTATCAGATGTTATAACGATTTAACAAAGAAACAATCTTGAGTAACAATAAAAACTACACATTGATACCATTTTCAAGTATTAAATAAATAAACTTTTAACTTATTATTTAAAAAAGGACATCAGTAAGTTCATTCTTGTACCAATATCGGTAGTAGTGTATTGTATCTATTAATATTACTAGATGGTTTGATATCAGCTGTTCCAATTAATTTAGTGAACTTAAACAATGTAGGCCCATTGTTGCCATGTAATGTTTGCGGTTATTGTCGGTTGAAAGCGATAAAATAAGTACAGAATAAAACAGTGAAGACAAGATAAACTTTTCCTTAAAAATCAATGCCTTTAAATTCTTAGAACTAAGGAAGTAGCCCAGTCGGTATAGGTTAAAACTACCAGTAATTTGCAATACGGCTGATTTTTTTTATAAGTACATAAAATAATGTAGATTAAAATAAAAAAAGTTTACCAGTCTATCGATTTCCCAAAGTCGAACAAAATCGATTATCATTTTTTTTTCGATTATCCTTAATATTTCGAGCTGGGATAAAGATAGAGAAAAATAAAAAATACCACCGTGTAGGGGAAGTATTTTTCAATAAAAAAGATCATAGGTACTTCTTTCCTCTGAGCAATGGTTTGTCTGGAAAAAAATCGATAATGCAGGTATGTATTTTGCAGCAGGGGAAATCACTATAAGTTGAAATCTCAATCATATATGAAGCGTTGGCTCATTCTAATTTGGCTGAATTTTAATATATCGAATTTAAACGTGACATAGGAGTTAAAATATATATTTTAAACATTTATGCTGAGTCTCAGCTTGTTATCTTGAAAATGACCCGATCTAGAGCCAGTTGACTTATCAATGGGTTTCTCGATTTTAGGAATACCGGACCCACGAACTAATTCCAATCGGCTCCAGTTTCGTCAATTTTCGGAATATCAACATAAAATTTGTTTTACAAGTTGAGTACACCAGTATAAAAATTCTTAGTAAGTATGAACGATTTTTGTCGTGTTGTTTTTAAAAACGAGGCGCTTCAAAAATAGTCTTCTGTTTTACCTATCTCGTTTTAACTATAACACTTTTGGATTCAACGACTCCATTTTCGACATTTTTGAACATATAGATTTAAAAATTGGTGCATAAGTTAAAAACATAGTTGTTTTTTGCTATAATTATTTTAAAAACTATATTTAAAAAATTGACTGATCTGCAGCTGATCAACTCAAGCGTTTTGATGAAAAATCTAAAAAGGCCTAAAATTAAACTTTTTTAAGTTACTTGTGCTTTTAAAAGTAAATAATAAAAATGATTTATAATCCTTGATCTTGTTTGAATCTATATGTTCAACTTGTAAAACAAATTTTATGTTGATATTGAAAAAGTTGACGAAACTGGAGCCGATTGAAACTAGTTCGTGGGTCCGGTACTCCTAAAATCGAGAAACCCATTGATAAGTCAAGTGGCTCTAGATCGGGTCATTTTCAAGATACCAAGCTGAGACTCAGCATAAATGTTTAAAATACATATTTTAACTCCTATGTCAAGTTTCAATTCTATATATTAAAATTCAGCCAATTTAGAATGAGCCAACGCTTCATATATGAATGAGATTTCAACTTTTAGTGATTTCCCCTGCTGCAAAATACATACCTGCATTATCGAATTTTTTCCAGACAAACCATTGCTCGGAGGAAAGAAGTACCTATGACCTTTTTTATTGAAAATACTTCCCCTATACGGTGGTATTTTTTATTTTCTCTATCTTTATCCCAGCTCGAAATATTAAGGACAATCGAAAAAAATTATAATCGATTTTTTTTTCTACTTTGGGAAATAGATAGACTGGTAAACTTTTTTTATGTTAATCTACATTATTTTATGTACTTATAAAAAAAAATCAGCCGTATTGTAAATTACTGGAACTTTTGGTCTAAAGTTACCCCTACCGACTGGGCTAAAGGTATTTATTTGTTTCGCTATTGATATTAAAATCGGTTGATCTCAATAATTTAGTTAGTGCTGTAAACGTAAACTATGTTGTCATTGTACTTCAGGAATGTTACTGAGAAACGATAGGTTATTTTAAAAGAAATGTATATGAAATTTATTATTAATAATTATATTAATCACAGTGTGATGAAAAGTATCGTTCATTACACTTGCCAAAAGTGACTTTTCGATCCTCGCTCATTTTTCGACCTCGACTTCGCCTCGGTCGTTAACTTGAGCTCGTATCGAAAAGCGTCACTTTCGGTTCTAGTGATGAAATATACTAATTCTACCCGTAGACGAAAGTAATTAAAATTCAAATAGTTTTTTTTTTAATATAACTTATTGATAACATGTATAAAATTTCAGCTATCTAGCTCTATAGATATTATTAGAAATGGTTTTTAATACATAGGTGTAGTAGTGACCCCATTTTTTACAGCAAGAAACTTAGACGCATTTTACAAAAATGAGTTTGGTTTATTTCTTCTTAGTAGCATTTAAGAAATAAGTGTAATAGATTTTAGCTCTCGAGTAGAAAAAGCAGGAAAATGTATATTTATTTTTCAATTTTCGCCACTTAGACGCAATTAATAGAAATGTTGGTGCGATACTTTTCCTATTTACCACTTATGAAACAAAGGTGTCAATGGAAAGTATAGCAATTAATTCACTTTTATAGTAAAAGGGCTGTTAACCCCAGTTCGCCCATTAGACGTAACTGGGCGTTTTATTATTTCTTCCTATACAACAGTTAAAACGAATATGTGCCAAATTTCAGCTCTCCAAATTTGTGGAAAGTTAGCAGAATCTATATTTATTGTTTTTAATATGGGACACCAATGCGTGCACCGCACGCCAATCCCGTTGGGACCTTCTATACACACATAATTATGTTATTTTTTCTTTTAAGGTGTATGATTAATAATAACTCCACAGCTAAGATGGTAAATTAAGTTAAATATCCAAATAAAATTATTTCGTATATTTTATAACAGCAGTTACAAAAACCAGCAAAGTTCAGGTCTACTCTTAAACAAAACATAACCTTAAAGTTATAAATACAAATAATTGTTTCAGAGTTTGAAATCAGCTGTTAATGGAAATATTAGAGCAATATTCAGAGCAATATTAGAGCACTGAATCAACAATAAACATATTTATTTATTATTATTGCCATAAAATATTTCGTATGGTTTTTGTTGTTTTTACGTCTAGCAATGGCGTTGTTTTTCAAAAAATATATAAAAACACGCGCCTATTCAAATGAAACTTTGTGTCAAAATTAGAAAGCAATCGGTGAAGAACTTTCGGAGATTTTAGATTTTGAAAAATCGAACATTTACAGTTTTATTTATATAGATAGGTGGTTATTCCATTTTCACCATTTAGCAGACAGCGACAAAACGCAAATCTTGTTTAATTTTCTATGTATCTTATCTATGTTTTAAGAAATAAATTAACAAATTTTCAGCTTTCTAGCTTTAAGGGAAGCATAAAAATTAATTTTTAGAAGTTTTAGGGGTCGTTATCACATTTTCACCCCTTAGCAGCACGAGATAAAATGCAAACCTTTTATCTTTTTCTATGTATGTTGTAAGAAATAAATGTATAAAATGTCAGCTCTCTGGCTTTAAGAAAAGTAAAATAATTAATATTTATTGATATTTGGGTTGTTTTAACCTTCAAATCAAAATGTCACAATCCCGGTCACGGTCTAATTGTGTGCAGAATTCCATACAAATCCATCCAGTCCTTTTTGCGTGATTGATTGCCAAACATCCAAACATACAAACTTTCATATTTATAATATTAGTAGGAACATCCGTAAACGGTATCATCAGTTTGAAGACATTGATTGAAGAACGTGTCGAACGAGTCAGGTGTACCCTCCAAAACATCAGTTTGGATAACTTAGTCGTGAATTAGTAATTTCAGTGACGTCTGTGTGGACCAATGATTACAAAGTATAAAACCTAGATAGGCCATGGGCACTAACAAGCAATACAGCAGCTGAAGCCAACTCCGCCATCTTGGTGGGGGCCAAAACCTTAAAAAAAGGCATTTATACACGGACAACATTTTAATGCGCGCTTTTCAAATACACTGTCGTTTGACCAACTTGCGATGAAGTTACAATTTCGAAATTTCGCATGCAGACAAAACATTAGTGTTGGACGGTAATGGTGCAATTTAAAGTTGTAAAATAATTTTATTACTAATTTACCTTAGAAGTTAAAGTTAAAACTTATATGTGGTTTTTAAATAGTGACATGAAAAAGTTGGTCTGTGAGATTTTTTTTATTTTTCTTGTAGAGAAGTTTTTTAAGCGGCAAAGTTGTAAATAAGGACTTGAATTTAGCTTATTTTGTCATAAAAATTGTTTACGAAATGTACTATGGTCAGAAAGGCAGAAATTAAGCACGGCCGGGCCTCTCGTCGCGTCAGACGGCACTACATTTATCTGTGCGATACCCACTGCTCCTCAGGCCATTGCAACCAAAACTATTATTACTGACGATTACTTAAATATTAAATACTAAATTACAACACTACTTCTGCTCAGATTAGTCTATCTATTATCTGTTCATAGTTTGAATACTTTCAAAACATATAAGACGTAATTTTCATTCTGTATACTTCATTTTGTACAGTGCTTCTTATATTTGACACATTGACAACAGTTGTTACATAGTCTAAAACCTTCATAAGCCTCAGAAAACTTGGGTCAACTACGAATAATAAAAAAGACTCATTGCAAATTCAAAAACATTTAATGGAAAAAATAACATTGTTAGAAAAATGCTAAAAATGTAAAAAAAAAAATAAAAACACAGCAACTTACAATTTACATTTACTGCCCTAAAAATGTTATAACTTTAGTTAAATTGTCGGAAACCTGAAAATGAATGAATATTTTATTGATCCTTATATTATTTATATTACATTATTGCACAAACAGAATCATAATTATTATATATATCTTATAAACTAAATTAAATAACAAAAGAAAAAATAGCTCTATTTACAAAACAATCACAATATAAGGAAACAATTTAAACTACCTCGATGTTTTGAAAACGTGTTTGAGGTAGTGAGTAAATAAAACAATTTAAAAAAGAAAAACACAAAACACACACATACAAATATATATATATACATATATATATAGACAAAAAGGAAAAACAAACAAAAATACAGAAATTAGCTGACCGGTGGAGATTCTCGCTAAAAAGTCGCCTTCAACGATCGTCTCCCATAGCCTATCTAGGTTTTATACTATGTAATCATTGGTGTGGACATTTTTAAGGAGATGCTTACAACTACGTCATTATCGTTTGCAGTTGTTACAATCTCTTAAGGCCAACAGATTACGGTTTACGTGCCAACTTAGCAAACAATATGTTGCTATATGACGATGCATATTTTGTGTATAAATCGAAATTGCGTCGAATTGATTTTTAATTTGATGTATTATTTATAATTGCCTGTTAAATGTAATTAATACTACAAAACATTAAAACCCCGATATTTATTTCGAAACAATAAATAGTTTTTTTTTACTGTAAGTGATAACCTAGAACCAAATAGGGGTTTGGAGTGCAAAATGTGTAATTTTCACCCCGAAAGAAAATGTTGACGACCCTCAGGAAAGGCGAAGATCTCTCACAGACAAATCAACTCCTATAAAAGCGAGTTTACATACATACGTACGTACGTGAGTAACATATAATATAACAGCTGATTTAACCCATCATCTGTAATAATTAAACAAACCCAGTGTAGATTATAGTTTAGGGTTATATTTACAACTGCAATCGTTATAATGTTTTGTAAAGTCCATTTTTACTTTCTCCACCCTATACGTAGTATATGGAGAAAGTATTGTTTTCGTAAAAATGTTCGAATTTGAATTTTCAGTTGAATTATCTGTTTTGGTGCTCCCAGAACCCCAAAAAATTGTTTAGTGCAATTATCTGTGTTGGTGCTCCCTGAACCCAAAAATATTTTTAGTGGAATTTTTTGTTTTGGTGCTCCCTGAACCCAAAAAAGTGTTTTTAGAGTGGTGTCTGTCTGTCAGTCTGTCTGTATGTATACACGACCAGAGAGGACACTATTGGTCCGATTTTCATGAAATTTGGTATGTAGGTACTGTTATGTTTTGCAGGAATATGTTTTAGTATTTTAGTTATTAGGAATAGTATTTTGAATGTTAAGGTTTTGACCAGTAAGACGGACAAGGAAGTACGGTATAAACACGGAAGTTGTAGCGAGGTCGCGTGAGGGTTCGTTAAACGCGGAACACGGAACTCGCTTTGCTTTGGTTTGTTTTAAGATGAAAACAAGGAAGCTAGACGGGTTATAAAGTATAATCCGAATCTAGAATCTAGGCCAGAGGATTGTGGTCGATGGGCCAGAGTGGACTGGTCGGGTGACCAGTGAAGGGCTGCGAGTTAGGCCAGTCTGTTAAGGTGTTGGGCCGGTAGCTAGGCCAGTCTGTTATTAGCGCGTGTGGCCGGAAAAGTTGGGCCGGTTCGTCGTGCAAAGTGCGGCCAGGAAATCGAGACCTGGAATTCAGCTTCCGAGATTTGGACCACCGAGATACCTGTGAAGACATCAAACTGAGTGAGCAAACCAAAGTATTTCAGTCTAGTTAGAGTCGCGTTATATTCAGAGTTTTGGGATTATTCAGATAAAAGTAACACGCTCTAGTTGCCAATACCGTAATCCAGTCTGTCTTATAAAGGTCAATACCTGGTATAAGAGATGTATGTAGCATAAATGTAGCTAATGTATCAAATCGTATGTATTTCTGTTATTGCATTGTATGAATAAATATAGGGAAATAAGTATTACCACTGAACCGCTGATGCATTGTTTTTGTTGATCTGTCCCTTTGTTACTAATATAGTAAAGTATTGTTTGAACCCGGGTGATAAGGGAACTAGAAATCCCAAACCTATCAAGTAGTGCAAGGCCGTGGGTTTTGGTCTTTAGCAAAAATAGTTTTCGGAGTTTTAGTAAAAAGAGAAAAGTTTTTGGAAGTTGAATTAAGTTTCTGTTTAAAAGGAAAGAGAGCGATTTGTTTAGGTGATTAAGTTTAATTTCTTTTGTATGGATTAGTATAGTGGTTTTTCTTTTTCTTTTTCATTTTTTACGTTTTACAGATTACGTTGATTGGTTGATAGATATGTATTGGTATATATGTACGTGGTATAATATGTGTATATTTATAGATGTGTGTGATATTATTTCAAATAAATGTTTAAAAATGTGTTAGATGAATATTATAAGCAATATGGTTTTTCAAGTGTTGTATTTTAAGTGCAGAGTGTACGAGGTGGTTGTTAAGGCGATAGAGTTTATGATCCGAGATTTGTTTTTCTTATTTCCTCGTGAAAAATAGTCTTCTCCGGTTTGACCTACTATATTTGGTAGCATATGGCTGTATTTGCGATTGAGCTGAATTTAGTAAGCCTAGTTGAGAATACAGTGTTGCCAAGTAGTGCGTCTTCTTTGATTGTTTGTATGCGTAATGAGCTTAGGAATTCACAAACGTTGCGTTTTGTGTGTATGTGTTACGGGTTTATGTACACACGGTAAATGAATTGGCATCGGGTGATGAACTTTCATATTAATTTAGCTTTGGAGTACGTTGAATGGCTTTGTTTTTGTTTTTTACGGATATTTGGGATATCAGAATGCGAATGCTAGACGAAAGGCAGTTCGGGTGACGGGCGAGTAGAGATGCCGCATCGATAATATTTGTGACGCCTCGATAATAGTTTTGCGTATTGATGTAATGTTTGCAATGGATATCGAGTGATATGTTTCTGTACGGGCCAAGCTCAGGAATTTGCGAGCGTTGCAGTTTTGAGCTGTAAGTGTACAGCGTGTTACATAGCGGGTCGGAACTGACTCATTTTGCTGCGTCAGGGAATAGACTCTTGTCAGTTTATGTAGGTTGAAGGTGTTTTACTTTTGCAGACATTAAGGCGTTTTAGTCGACGGATATTTGCTAGGTGAAGCAAGCGGTTTACGAACCGGGGTATGCTGATGCGGCAGTATGGCATTGTTTCAAGGTTTATGTTGTTGACCATTGTAGGTTGTAGTATGCGCGTTTTGCTGATGAGCGAATTCGGCAGTTTTTGGCAAGGCCAAGTTCATTTATGCTGTAATGAGAGCAGAATATACTTACGGTACTGTTTATGTTTGTTAATTCATGTGTTTATGGAGTTTATGAGCTATGAGTTTATAAGTTTAATAAAATGTTTTTGTAGATTTGTTTATGGTATAATGTATGATTTAGTTTTTTAAGATTAGTTATGTGTGATTTTAAGACAGAGTGCACTACGGTGTCGGTACATGCAAGGCTGTAGAATTTTGGGGGTATTTTTGCAAATAGTAAGAGGTGGTTTGCTGGGTTTAATGTGATAGACTTGAATATGGCGTTTTGCTCAGTTTCAGACTGCGACGGTCAATGATCAGTATGTTGTATGTGTACCACCATTAATTTAACTTTTGAGTTTGTTGAAGGAAGTTAGCATAGCTACGGGCATACTTGCATCAGCATACTTGCGATACAAGATGTGATGGCGGCAGCTGCCATAGCAGATATGAGAAGAGCCACGGAGAGGATGCGGCAGCAGTGGCGGCCACAGGACCGAGAGTTGATTTTCTGGGACCATTCTTCAGGAACCTCTACCTTGAATGTTGAGGCGTGGCAGCAAACAGCAGACACGGTGTAGAGGTAGCGACCGGTGCTCACTGATCTTGGGATGTGTTGGATGCCTCGTCAGCGGATAGCGGGTCCCTATCAGAAGAGTGCGCCTGTTTCTCCCAACCAAACTTTATGTTTCCCCATCCCCGTTTTTAGAAAATATTGGACAATGTTAGCATTAAGTATATGATTAGATTATGGTATTATTGGACGTTTTTAGGAATTGTATTTTGTAATTTGGGTTTTGTAAATTTTGATTTGGGAAAGTTGTTTATTGAGCTGTATATAAATGTGTTTGTGATGTAATTGTATGTATTTGTTGAGGACTACCCTCAGATGTAGGGCAAATGTCGAGGACGACATTTTTTTGGGGCTCCGGTAATGTTATGTTTTGCAGGAATATGTTTTAGTATTTTAGTTATTAGGAATAGTATTTTGAATGTTAAGGTTTTGACCAGTAAGACGGACAAGGAAGTACGGTATAAACACGGAAGTTGTAGCGAGGTCGCGTGAGGGTTCGTTAAACGCGGAACACGGAGCTCGCTTTGCTTTGGTTTGTTTTAAGATGAAAACAAGGAAGCTAGACGGGTTATAAAGTATAATCCGAATCTAGAATCTAGGCCAGAGGATTGTGGTCGATTCTAATATAGTAAAGTATTGTTTGAACCCGGGTGATAAGGGAACTAGAAATCCCAAACCTATCAGTACTAAACCCTAATATCTCCAGGCGTTTTTTCATTTTTTGGAATTTTAAATGTTTAAGGGTAATTTACCCCTAAAACCCCATAAAAAACGACAAAAATGCAAATTTCTCAAAAACGGCTCTAATGATTTTGATCAAATTTTCAGTATTTATAGTGCTTAAGATGCCAAACAAAATGACATCACCCGCTTTTATCAAAACTTCGGAGTTTTATAATTATGGGGAAATGTTTAAAAATAAACAAGTTTGTGTTGTCAATTTAGCATCGCGGCGGCGGCCGCACGGGGTAGCACCACGGTAGCGAGCACGGCCAGTAATTTAAAGGTCGCGCGATCGAATCCCACCTGGGACAATAATTGTTTTATACGATTGACGTAGGTAGAATATTATTTTTTTGTTTTGTTCTAAAAAGTAGTAAAAAATAAAATGATTAAAAACAATATTATTTCGACTACAGTAAGTTGGGAGAAAGTTTGTGTCAGTTAACTGATACCGTTTATTTAAATATGAGCTAAAGAACTAATGTATGCTGTATAAAATACGTTATAAAATTTTCTTTAAGGTTATAAACTATATATAAATAAAATACAACCTTTTATCATCAATGTATTTGTGTGTACAAATTTAAAGAAGAGATATATTCGTTTAACTTCGAAACATTCGTACATCTTCAAATAACATATAAATATGTACCATTATTAATTTCTTTACTATAATATTTATAACTTCTAAATCATTTGATCTATCAATATGAAATAAAGAGCAATTAAAATGTAGTATTTTTATATTTCTTTAAATATGTGATAACGTAGTTTAGGTAAATAAAAATGTTTATCAAATAGGCCTACATTTAACGAGTTAAAAATCCCTGTCAGCATAGTTATGTAGGCCTAGATAAGTATTCCTTAATGTTGTGTTTAAATATTTTGTTTTTTAAATTACGTATTTCTGATGTGTATCTAATTAATCAGGCTGTGATTTTTCGCGACGGCATGCTAGTATTACATATTTGTGACCGAATTGCACACAAAGTTGTTTCTACAACTGATATAAAAGACCGCAACGAATATTTTAATTACAGTTTGCACAACATTTCAGTATTAACAAACATTAACCGTAAACGTATTACTTAAAGACCATAACGTATACACAGAACTTCGTGGTAAGAGGGCGGAAGTAAATCAAACAGTGGTTGGCGCGCTTTAAAGCCGACAGGGTATGACTAGTTAGCTCAGAAACTCGCTTTTTCGGGTAATTTTATGGTATTTTACGTTTTGATTGATTTTGAGGAACCTGAAGGGCTGTATGGTTGCGTAAGAAAACAAAATGTTCAGAACAATCTCCTTTATTTATTTTTGTAGATGAAACCTCAGTCTGAGAAATCGTTACATACGGTCAAAAATGTGATTCAGGTTGTGGGATTTATTGGCTAACGAAATCGTCTGAGTGCCTTAGAAGATCAACGTTTGAACCAAATTTTGATTAAATTGGTCGTAAAATGTGGCCATTAGAGTGCGAACACATAATATAAATATTACTATTTTAATAATGCAACAAAACTTATTCTGGGGACTAAGACCGGTACTCCCAACCTTAGATCTCACCGTATGAGTCATTGAAATAGCTTATCTTTCCTACAGAAATTCTCTAGTGATTGTTTTTTTGTCTGAACCAAACTTTTCCCTTTTTCAAACCAAATAGATTTAAACAAGTACTAGGGGACACCCCTGCGTCCTCCGCACGCCAACCCCGTTGGAACCTTCTATAAACACAATCATGTTATGATTTCTTTATAATAAAGGTGTATGATGAATAATAACCCCACACTAAAATGGTAAATAATGTTAAATCTTCACATCAAATTATTTCGTATATTTTATAACAGCAGTTATAATAAAGGTTAAAAGAACCATTAAGGCTCAGATCTACACTTTAATAAAACCTAACCTAAAATCTATAAATACAAAGTTTGAAAGTAGATGCAAATGGAAATATTAAAGCAAACAGCTGTTCACTGTTATTTTATTCAATTGGTAGCCATGGTAATAAATGTTAATACATGTGTTAATTTATTAGTCTAGAGGCCTAACCTAAGATTTTTTTTCGACTAAATGTACAAATATTGAAATAAAAAAATGTTTTTATCGAAATAAATTATAGCCTATGTTACTCAGGGATAGCGTAGCTTTTTATTAGTAAAACTATTTTTTCAATCGGTTCAGTACTTTCAGAGATTACCGGTACCCCCTACATACAAACAAGCAAACAAACTTTCACCATTTCAATTAGTTTATCATCTGTTTAAAATCAAATTACAGTATTTCCTATTTAGCCTAGTTGTAGCATAGGCTACTGATGCATTTTAAAAACTCGGAATAAAACTAAAATAAAAGTGCAAATCAAATATTTAGCTTCACAGTGACTTAGAACTGGAAATTATCTTTTAAATAAAAAAAGAATCATCAAAATCGGTTAAGTATTAACTTCAGGAATGAGTGAACTAAAATCAGGAATTTTTTTAAATATATAGAAATGTAGTAATAACGAACTAAACCTGTGTAATTTTATTCCTAATATTTAGTATTTCTTTTATGTTTTCGTTAAAATAAAAGAAAGATCAAGGAGTAACTTAGGTGGATAGTTCATTGACACCATTGAGGATCAATCAATTACTCTCTCTCTCTGTTTTGTTCCTTATATTTAAACATTGATCAGATTATATGCTATACGGGTATCCACCAAAGTGTTTACACATTCTACTAAGGACGTATTATGATGTATATTTTAAAAATGAGTGGCGATTTCATTTCGGTGACTGAATTAGTTGAAGAAGAGTTACGGACGTCAACACACTGCCTGTATAACGCAAGTCGTTCTTGAAACTCTACAGCAGTTCAAGAACTAGAGCGAGCAGAAAGACCTGTTCCATATTAGCGAATTAATGTTCTACTATACAAACTTTCTCCGTAGTCGTAAGCACCATTTCAGCCTCTATTAACCTTTAACAAGAAAGTAACAAACAACATCATAACCTGGCAACAATCATCAATGTAATAAATCAGCTGTTCTAAAGACCAACTACAGCTGATTTATTTTCAGAACTGTTTATGTTTTTGATAGGAGGATGTCAATGACTGGACATGTTGAAGCAGCTGTTGGGAGGACTGTAAATACAGTAAAGGCCTTAGAGCGGCTAATAACCAATACCCCTAGGAGCAACAAGAGGAAAATCTTAATGAGTGCGGCATACTCTGTCCTACTATATGGATTTTTTTTCTGGAAGGAAGCTCTTAAAGTGTCTAAATAAAGGAAAATGATGTAGAGGCTGCAGAGAAGAATGGCTCTTAGAACTATTGGAGCTTACAGGACAGTATCAACAAACGCGGCCATTGTACTAGCTGGAGTACCTCCTATCGATCTTCTTGCTGAAGAGAGGTATATGAGATGTGGGCCACAAAGGATGGGCAGAGAGGATGCCAGGAGAAATATAATGGAACAGTGGCAAAAAAGGTGGATTTCTCCAAATGAAGGTCCAGGAAATTGGACAAGGAATCCGGTGCGAGATCTAGGAACATGGACATCTAGGCACTTCGGTGAGGTGGACCATTATATTACACAGGCCCTCACGGGGCATGGCGAGTTTGGGAGCTACCTCCATAGATTCCACATTAGGGACAACCCAGGATGCCTCTATTGTGGAATGGAAGATACTGTGGAGCACACTTTCCTCAGGTGTGCTAGATGGGAATGTGACAGAGAGGAGCTAAAGGTTGCAGTTGGGAGCATACCCGATATTGAAGATTTGGCCGAACTAATGTTAAGAAGTGAAGACGATTGCCAAGTTTTTAAGATGTGTACTGTCACAAAAGACCACCGAGGCGATGTACATATACCACAATTGAGATAATAACAATAACTGTGAGAGGGGGAGGGTTTTTAGCCGGTAGGCGTCCGGCACTACCCTAGTAGGGAATACAGGGTGTTCATGATGGTTTTCCCCACCAGGAAAGTGATAGACCAAGTGACCTAGCCTGAAGTAATGTCTCAACGGTCCCAGGCTGGGTCTACTGATGGAAAAAAAGAACTGTTAATGTTGCGGTACACTCTGTATATGCAATCTGAGTTGGCATACCACTTAACAGTATCCTTTTATATTTATATCACCTAACTAGAAGATGAGATATTGCAATTATTTATTATTATTATTTGCCAAACACTGTTAATACAGATTTTTTTCTATAAGTAGAGTCTATATTGTACAACAAACTGTAAGATAAATTTCAATACGTAGTCTTCCTCCATGTCTAAACAACAACAAAAATGTCTTCTCTGCTAAATAAAACGAAATAACTTTACTTGCGACTTTTACAACGTATTGACTGTAATTTTACTGCTTAATTATCTTCCGAATGAAATGGCAAAGAGTCGGTGAACAAATTTATTGGCTAAAGCGCTGAAAGGACAAGTTGTAAACTTTCGAAATAAAGCCGGCTTTGTCGTTAAGATAAAGCTGTTTTAATGGTGCAAACTCTTTCTTAGCTTACCTTTGGTTTGACAATCAATGTCTGTAAAAAATACACTTATATTCTAAAACTGTTGTGTAACACTAATTTCAAGTTTGTCAACTAAAGCTTCTTCTTGTTTTAATTTATGAAGAGAATGTATAGCCTCTTGGTAGGTTTGATCCTTAACCTTCTCTTCGACTAAACGACTTTCTCTGCTTGGGGAATGGCCAGTCCTATCTACACAATGTTAAATTTAATACATATAGATTTGAAATTTTTACAACATATTCGTCAATAAGTCCACAACTTTAAAAATAAACGATACCAGGAACTGACACATACTTTCTCACAATTATTAAACAGATTCATTGTATAACAAATATTACCTTGTATCCGTCGTGTGACTTCGTTCAGCGTTCGTTTATGACGCGTTTCGAAACATATGTTTCATCCTCAGATACCTAATAAAAGTTACGTAACATGCAACACAAAAACACTCAACTCACAACACAACACACACAATTATGACATTTAATCCGGGTAGACGTCTACTTAGAGTCACGGTCGAACGACTACTGACTGAATTCAATGTTTAGTTGATAGAGTCCGATATTCTTATCGCCGAATCATACAATATGTTGGACTGAAACAGTAACTGGTCGTTAAGCAATTGTTTGTCGTGTTTAAAGGCTTCATACATCTCATATTCTTCTAAAAGATTCATTGTGTCTTCATAATTGTAGGAGGGGTAGGAGAGGTGATAATAAAGTAGCCTACAGTGTGGTAGATTAACTACTAAATATTATTATTATTAGTTAGAGAGAAAACTATTAGATCGATTTCGAACAAATTTGCACAAAACACGTCTATTAGGCCTGTATAGGTGCACGAAAAAAGGTTTTGAACATGTTTGAAAAACAACCCCATTTTGGCAAAAAAAACCCAAAAATCAGTTATTATTATTATTATTATTATTAGCTAAACAAGAATTTTTAGCAGCTGAATAGCTACAAAATGGTTCGCTCGCCATTCCGCATATTGGGAGTATCTTCAATACACAAAATATTGCGTGCTTCGCACGCCAACCTCCGTATTGGGAGTAACTCAATGCATTACGAGCTTCGCACGCCATTCCGACTATTGGGAGTATCTTCAACACACAAAACATTGTGTGCTTTTTACCTATGGAAATTCGCTAATAAATCTGGACCCAAGCCGATTGTGAATTTACATTGGTGGTGGTATTATACTGTGTGATTCTGCAATGAGCGTAGATTATTAATCCTGAGGGTGATTATATGGGGCAAAGTAAAGAAAAAACTTCCTATAAGTATGTATCAAAAAAACTATTTTTTTAAATTAACTACCATTTGTTTTTTACTAAATAATCCATACGTTTAGATCTGCTTAACTGATTGAGATAAAATGTTACAAGTTAATAATAATTAAAATTTGTTTATTACCTTATAATTATGGTTCGACACAATCCTTGTTTGTTTGTTTTTTTTTATATTACCGGTTTCGACATTGCTATGATGTCATCGTCAGATATTAAAACATAGTCGTAATACATAAATACTCGTAACACACATTATAAAAACACTTAAACAAAAACACTATACAAGTTTTTTAAATTTACACAGATAAGGTGATCACCATGCATGGTTCACTGTGGAAGTCAAGTGCACACTGCTAAAGAAGGTGGTCTCCACTCATAATGTTTGTGTTCAATGATCCACTGATGTTTGCATTGATATAATTGTGTTGAATATGGCATACTAACTATGTAACTAACCCACCCCACAAACAGTTTCTGTGGAAGGGAGTTCAGATCCTACATCCACTTCTTCGCGCTTTACAGCCGTCAAAAAACCTTTTCATTTGAACACCTGTCACAATCCATGACCCAGGATGACTCATCTACCTATAGTATTTATATTCTGTCACCTGCAATACTTCTGTTCCATACTATCCACCAGTCTTATAATGTAGAAAGATACATTATATTATGTAAAACTAGCAGCATTTTAACTGCGTTGCCTTACAAGCTATTAAAGATAGAAACGTCACATTGTCACAGATTAAAGTTACATTTCTCTAATTTATAGTTAGTCTTTATAAATGTTGCTGAAAAATTATAGTTTAACAGTAAAACAGCGCAAATACTCTCTGAAAACTAACAATTTTTAAAATTTTTCAATAATTTACTCAAAATTTGAATGGCTGTAACTCTAACAGTATTTAATGTAACATTTTTTATTTTCATAAATATAAACTCTTTCATTTAAAATAAACGTAATTTGATGTGATTAAATTTAATATTGTACAC
Organism: Philaenus spumarius; assembly: GCA_018207615.1. Taxonomy (NCBI): domain Eukaryota; kingdom Metazoa; phylum Arthropoda; class Insecta; order Hemiptera; family Aphrophoridae; genus Philaenus; species Philaenus spumarius. The sequence goes on along the minus strand of JAGFPH010004333.1, from coordinate 66,509 downwards.
TTCTACCAACAACTTAAATTTTTCAATTACAATTGGTTTTTTTTACATTTCATATTATTTATTTCTTGGAAGTGTACCTAAAATTCAAACAGCTGTATCTCAGAAGCTATATTCATGGTAGAAACCCCATTTTAGTCACATATTAAAGCTACTTTTCTCTACTTTAAAGTTAGTCCTTATCAGTTTTGATAAAAACTCCTTATTTCACAGAAAAAAAAACGAAAATACTATGTAAAAACTAAGATTTTGATTTTTTTTTTTAATTTGCTCACATTTTGAATGGTTGTAACTCAAACAGTATTATACTCAGGAAGATGATTTTAGTTTTAAATTGTGGAAAATTTACTGTTCTTTAAAAAAGGACTGATTGATTTTTTTTTTCAAACCAGTCCTTCATGCTGGTCCTTGAAAAAACTAGAACAAGGTCAAAAAAATCGGGGTTTTTCAGCACCGGTGGCGCGCGCGGAGCACGCCCGAGGTCGAAAACTTGGAATTTTAAATAGTGCCCCTATACATACAACATACCAAAAAATCAGAACTACCCGATCTTTTGCATCTGAGCCCCCCTTTTGGGATACGGATTTACTGGACTAATGGTGTATTTTATCATTTAAAAGAAGGTCTTGTGATTTTGTGGCCTTATATATTTCTAACTGCTCGAGTATACTAAGGAGGTTGCCTTTTTTACATTTATGTAAAATATTTAAATTGCTATTAATGTTATTATAAGAGTGGTCCTCATCTATTAAATGTTTAGCAAAGTTTGACTTTTGTTCGGCAATTTTGCGTTTAGGAATATGTTCTATGAACCTTCTTGCGAATGTTCGTCCTGTTTGGCCAATATAAAATTTAGGACAGTTGGAACAGGTTATTTTATATACAAACGTCAAAAAAATTCCAAATTTGAGTCATATAATGTTTTTTGCAAACTAAAATGTTTTAAACCCTCATGTTAAAATGTGCAAGTTATTTATTCCAAACAAACCAGCAAAAAAAATATTGAAATATCTCTTAAAGTTTCCGAGAAAAATGTTCCTTTGTAGAAAAAAAAACAAGACTTTCGGGAAACGCAATTTAAACTTTAATACTTTCTTTTGGGACGAAATTGAGATTCAGCTAAATTAATTCCGCTCCATAACAATAGTTAATATAACAGTAACAGTTTTTTGGCATTTGTGAAAATAAACCTTGACGTTACAAATCCTTTTTTGAACGCCACCTCTTCATATATAGGCCTAATACCCACGCATGGAAAAACAAAGCAGTATTATGTCAAGACCTCAAGATGGAAATAGATACTTTAACAAGCGCAGATTACCCTGATTAAATCACGTGAGTGGAGTTGTGTTTCAATGTTATGACTATACGTTGTAATATACATTGCTATTTATATACCTCCTTTGCATGTAAAAGGATACAGGAGATAATGTGAATCTTTCAGACAGACAAAAGAACAAACTTTTTGCCTTTTAATAAATATTTACTTTATTTGATGTAAATTAATTGTTGAACGAAATTCTTGGTCTAATGATTAAATTGGAACGTATATTCTAATGAAGAATTGTAATTTATAGATCAATATTTAATAATAATGGGTAATTAATTGCCTTATTTCAACCGTTGAGCACTCTAAAATTTATCCTTTTTGGATTACTGGTTTCGGTGGTTCATGCCACCATCATCAGATCAACCTCAAAAAATCTGCATTCCACTCTTGTGGAACACGTCGTAACATACTATACACAATTAACATAAATCATTTAAAAACACAAACACTTGAACCAATTTAAATGTATACACTGTCTGAAAAATCAACTTCACATATCACATGTCATTTCACGGAGGGCATGTGCACAACTGACGGTGTGCACCGTGGTTTCAACAGCTGGAAATGCTCGAAAATATTTGAAATTTGATAGTGTGGGACGCTAATGGTGTGTTCACAATTTGAAAATAAAAATGGTTTGGCACTTTAAAACTCGAATAAACTACAAACTTTTTTATACTTTTTGATTCGTGACATCAAAAGTGGCGAAAACAATTTTGTTTTTAGGGCAGGTGCGTCGTGTAAGCGCGAGAAATGTAGCTGAAAATCTACATTTTCCGAAAAGTATTTTTTGAAAAAATTAGCTACTGTAGTTTATATCATACAACAGTTAGAACACGAGTTTCGTTTCTCAGGTAATGTGGCAACATTTTGTACGGGCGGCCAGCTGGTGGCTCGCGACTTGCACCCGCCATATTGTGTGAGTATTTGACTCTAAAACTGGCTTCACTCGTGCGTTCGACTTGTCCAGTATGTTTAATTCTGTGGTCGATGGATAGGACCGACCGTTATTCTTTGTTCACGAACGACCCGTCTCTAACAACAAGACTGTTGTACTTATCTTAATGTGTTTCTAATCATATATTATAGTTGAACCAGTTTCACCCTAAGAATAGAAAATGTTCTAATCTAAAATCTTTAAAAGATAATTTTTCCCACACGATTAACCCTGATTGAATGTTTGCTGTGAGCTGATTGGCTGTCGCTGAAAGCTAACCTAGAAATAACAACTTTAAGTAATCACTTATATAGTGTATCGTGGGAAGATAATCACTTATTGGATTATTTATTCGACAAAGATCGATTTGGCTCTGTGAAGTTCGATTGTCTGACTGTAACTTGGTATTTACATAACAAAGATGTACTGACCTAGATATCTTGCAAAGCCACAGGGGCAATGATATATTTAATTCAATATTTTGTAGCGATGAATCTCAATAGGATTCAACCTCCTTTGTAATGCCCCACGTTTACTCTTTAGCATGATACCCTTCAATATACAGGGTGATTGGTAGTCAGTGTGAAAATTTTCAAGGCGTTATTATGCATGCAAATTGCAACAAAACTACGCAATTCGGACAGTTCTATCTTACACCCCCTTCCAGAAACAGCCATTTTTTTTATTTTTTAAAATTTCTTGACATTGCCCATGAAATCTCATTTTTCTCAACTTTTACCGAACATATTACCACTTTTTATGACTTTTTTGGAAAGTACACAAAATTTTCTATCAGAATAAGTATAGTGTGTCAAAGTCAAGCCCTTTTAAAGCCTTGTAAAATCTACTTGAAAAAAATATTTTGGAAAATTAAGAAAAAGAGCGCTACAACTTACTTAAGAAATTTTTCTTATCCGTCATACTGCAAACTATCAAATATTACAAAAAACTTCCCCACATCTTAAGCTTTAAAATGGTATACTAGGAGTGACCTTTCCTATTCGCCTAAGGGGCGGCAATGGGCGTTAAACATAATTATTGATCTGTTTATGATGAAATACCAATACCAATAATAATAGGGTAGCTGGCCTTCGGAGTCGAACTTTGCAGGTTCGATTCCGGCTGCCGGCACTGATAAGAGCGGTCACCACTGGCCGACGCATGTTACTAATGCCGAAGGGGTACGTCAGCTGTCTTTAGATCGCCGCACAGGCCTGTTGGCCCATGGCGACGGGCAACTGAGGTTTTAATAAAAAATAAAAAAATTAACAAATTAATTTATTTGTAATTCAATTTATTTTATTAAAAGTTTTAAAACATAGAAAGTATTTATTTCTACTGAAAAGCCACAAAAAAGGCACTAGTCATGAAAAATCTGAACCTTTATTAACTTATAAGTCTTGTTCAAACTGCCTGCCTTCACGTCTGATGCATGATTGTTATCTTTTTCTCACTGCAGCAACTGTAACTTTAAAAGACAATGTTTCTATCAACTAAGCTACTGTTAATCGGTTTCTCAGCTCTTCTTCACTGTCTACAGCTCTAGTTTTCACTTCTCGTTTTAGAAACCCCCCAAACAAAGAAGTCCATGGGCTCCACCTTGTCCAAACAACGTAGGGTAATTGAGAGTAAAAAAATCTTTTACCTCGTTAGTAAAATGGGGAGGAGCGCCATTTGTTGAAATATCATATTATCTCTTTGATTTTGATCTAGTACATCTACGAGGATAGGTAGGGTGTGCTGCAATAAATCTAAGTACAATGGTCCATTCAATGTGTTTTCAAAGATATGTGGGCCAATTAATTGGTCCCCTATGACTCCTGCCTAGACATTAACTCGGAAACGTCTTTGAAATGCCCTTGCCTTTGTAGCTCTAGGGTTTTTTTCTGACGAATGATTCATGTTGTGACAATTAAAAAAAAACTCCCTCTCTAGTAAACAACGATTCATCGGTCCACAAAGTCTTTTTAAAGAAACCGTAAGGCTTCGTGTCACTATTAAGTAACCACCGGGAAAACTGAACTCTTGGGCCAAAGTCAGTTTCTTCTAAAGCTTGAACAGGATGCAAATGAAATGCATGGAGTTTTTTTTTCAAGACATCCCAAACTTTCTAATTAGAAATGCCAATATCTCTAGCAACGTCTCTAGTACTTACTCCTGGATCA